>JALPQI010009816.1:0-46675 GCA_025490895.1 Thaumatotibia leucotreta | reverse complement strand
GAGGAGAACTGACCGCAAACACTTTACGGCCTACAGCTAAAACACATTTGCATTTTTATCGCTCCAGTTTTTAAGTCGATAAGTCCTATTACGCCAATAAAGATAGTATGATATTTTACGACACTTTTATGTGTATTCCAGTTATGATATTTACTTTTCGTTATATTGGGCGTCTCGCCGAATAAGCAAATGGAAGTCCTCGGGAATGAGCGAAATGTTATTTATACTTATGTTTATATTATTCGTCGGTACAGTCGAACTCATAAATATATGAGCAAATCCAAGTATTGAAACATAAATGGACATAGAAAGATACATATGCATCTGAACAGATTTACCAATCAAAAAGATGTGTACATACCTATTACCTGTTATATGCCGTATGACAGGTAATATGTACAATGTGATTCTGAGGTATATTCATGTTATACACAGTATCATTTTTAGGGTTCCATAGTAAACTAGGAACCCTTACAGTTTCAGCATGTACAGTGGCGTTCAGAATTCATGAACAATTTATGAATGAATTCATTCATAAACTGTCCATGCAATTTCGAACCCCACTGTACGTCTGTCCGTCTGTCATTACGTCGACAAAGTGGTAGA
This sequence comes from Thaumatotibia leucotreta, assembly GCA_025490895.1. Lineage (NCBI taxonomy): Eukaryota > Metazoa > Arthropoda > Insecta > Lepidoptera > Tortricidae > Thaumatotibia > Thaumatotibia leucotreta. Next base: position 46,069 of record JALPQI010009816.1, on the reverse strand, counting down.
ATAAAATAAAGAAAAAATGTTTATCATGCTGTAATCCTATAGGAGTATCGTCAAATAGGTCTTTCAAAAATAATAAGTATCCCTAAATAAAGTTTTTTCTTAATTAAACATTGTTGCAGTTAATTGCTCCAGAATAAAATAATAATGGTTTTCCCCCTCTAACTTTTTATGTGTGGGTCCAAAAACACGAATATATGGGCTTACAGAATACATTTTGAACAAACGTAATTGGCCCAGCCGTTTTTGAATACGGAACCCTACACTGTGCATGGCTGGACATGCTCTTGACCGGTTATTTTCTAAACTATACAGATGAAACCGCCCAATGTAAACATGACGGCGTACCTAAATGTTAAACGAACAGCTTACACCCGGTGGCCCAATTTGTGATCGAGTTCGGCTTAGATACGGTCGTAAAACGCTATACTATAGCTCAGTCGATTGACCCTGCCTGAAAACTGAAGATCCCGTTCGAATCCTGGTTAAAGAATAAGAATAAGAATTAGAAATGTTTATTAGCACAAAACAATATTTGCTTGGTTAAATTAACAATTTACATGTGAACAGTGAATTGCGCAAAAGGTCTTCACTCAGCATGATGTCCCGTAGTGAAATTCACAACGTGACGCAAATTTTCAGTCATTTTTTGGTTTATTATACCAACATTTTTTTGTTCTTTTTTTTTTGTTCTATGGTCAATATGATTTTGGTTTATGATTTTTTAGCCATAAAATCATTTATTAACAAAAATATAGTAACATAAAGGATAATTTCAAAATAAATAAACAAATAGTCATCACGCTGGTAAATGATTTTAAGCTGACATGGTAATTTACGTTATTAGTCAATATGATTTAAAACGGGGTATTTAGCATGTATATTTTGATTTGCACCCGATATTTCGGCACTGTTACAAAATTAAGGGTCCACGGGAAAAAAACATGTCCAGTGCCTAAAAAAATTCACACCTTATTCTGTTAAAAGTAAGGTGGTTATTCCTTCTGTAATTTTAATTGACTGGACATGTTCTTTCCGTGGACCCCCCCCCCCCCTCTCTTTAAAATATTTTAAAACGGCGTTTTAAAATATTTTAAAATATACCTACTAAATATGGCCATTGTTGTGTGATATCTATTTTATCGAGATTTCGATATGAGTCCCATAAGGAAACTTGTTCGTTATCAATTAACATGAACACATGCATACCCTTGTGTATCGCTAATTTGAAAACACCTTGTACATTACGAGCATAGATAGTTTCACGAGAGTTTAGGTCACGCACACATCAACATGTCATGTAAACACACGGAGAATTTCAAATTAGTGTTCTTTTTTCGTACCGATAGCAAACACAATTGCAACTGTATCGTACAACACCACAAGATGATTGACCAAAATGTTTGTTCAAAGGATTTGCTTAAATATTTTGACGAAAGTCATTCATTCATTCATTCACTACATTTTTTGCAATTAGTACTTCATTTGGATGTGTGATCATTGGTCATTGGATCATGATGGAGTGTGATCATTCACCTCAACTCTGGTGAAATTACCTACACATTTCAATAAGTTTACTTTCAAATCTTGTTACTTCAACCCAGATCATGTAGTGCACAGACGTTTAAGAAGAATGTCCCACGGCAGCAATTTGGCAGCGCGCCGGCAGATGGCGCAAGTAAAGTCTGAGCACACCCCATTTTTTGTACAAATCTCTTTGTCACCGAAACTTTTGCTTTTTGTCTGCGGTTCGATTCATGTAGGTGTGGCGGGTGTCTACAAAGGAGTTTAAATTGAGGTGGTTTGCTTATCACCAGAGATTGTACGATTTCAAGCATTTTTGGTGCATTTATGTAGTTCAATTAAAGGATATTCGAGGGTTGGGTGGTCAAATCCAATAAGTCAAGTAAACCGGTTTTTAAAAACTACCAATTATACGACATTGACGTAAAGTTGTTATTTCAATGAAAAAATATCTCGACTTATCGGGTTTGACCAGTCAACCCTCGTCGAGGGCTGCTATTTAGTCACCGTACTCTATGTATTAGGTAAATAAAAATGTGCGTATCTACGGGGTGTTCTGGGAGACATAATCAGTTTTACTTTCCACATTGCCCAAGCTTTTTTACGGTTATTCTTTATTATATACACAATAATTTTATAATTCTTTATTTTGTATAAAACTAGAAGCTGGAAAATATTTGCTGCGAGTGAGAAAAAGCGTGCGAGTCATATTTTCAAACGACTGTCGTATTTCAAAAACATTCACACAAAAGTCGAAAAATGTTTCATATTTGTCAAATTATTTTATGTTTCTTTTACGATAGCGGCAGAAAACTGTTCAATATGAAACTTACACAGCTTATAGTTATCGCCAGTCTAGTCCATCCTATATTAATATAAGAATGTAGAGTACCTACGAGTACAGTCCAATATATTTAACCTTATCCTCTACATGGGCCAATAATCTTTTATATGGCACATTACTTTAATTGATTACGTTCTTTTGGCTAAATTCACAGTACCTAATTTAGTAACACCTATTATAGTTTTCCAACAATAAATAAAATAAAAACACATTCCATTTTTTTTACTATAAAATTATAATACCGTATTTTACTAGACTATATTATTAGATACCCTAGTTCACAATCGTAATCGTTCAATTCGTAATCGTAGTTTAATAAAATAGACTTTCCATGGATCAGATCAAACCGTAAACAATAATTAATTTTTCATCACACTTGCTGTCTAAGTGCGCCATTGCTTGCGCGCGTAGCGGAAGTAATAGAAAAGTGATATTCTCTAGGGAGTAATAGAAATGTCAGTACGTCACTTAATAATATTATAGTAACGGCGTCGGGATTCTTACACTCTCGTTAGTAATTCCGTACTTACCTCCCTTGATGCACAATGTACTATTAACAACTAGGGAGTATGAATATGATTAAAGTTTTAATGTCAATATCAATATCGGCTCCATGTCACTCTAAAGTCTTACCGTGCGATGAAAAATCCGAGCCCTGGACTTGACTTGCAACTTGAATAAATCAATGCAATGAATTAAACTGTAAAACGTTAATTTCACCCATCAACAACCTAATTCTGAATTGAACTTGACTATCACCGAAACACTGCCGCAAATCCGAAAGCATTCTAACAATACAACGAACAAATCGTAGGAACCTACAATAAGACAAGCTCAGGCTGTCCAGATGCAAGTTTCCCCACAAAAGGATCGCAATACATTTGAATGTGCATCGCTTATACTACGGCGTAATAGACTTGAAACCAAGCCAAGAATGCACCAATTGATTATTGATATTGCAATGCTGAAGCTGTATTGGTTTTCGAGACCCGTAACGAATCTTGGCAAAGACGCGAACTTTGATTTATACCCATTATTTTACCTAATAATGTCCGGGGATTTTTATTGCCAAGTTTCTTTTTCGTTTTCTGAATAAAGGTTTTTAATGTAAACAAGAGGGAAAGTTTGTTTCCAGTCCGTGAGTTTTCGGATGACAGAATGCCGATTTATGGAAATATTTATTAAGATTATTTGTCTTTTTTGAGTTTGCACCGTGTTGAAACAGATACTGACTGCTGAAATAAAATTTCAATAAAAAAATAAAATTATTCATGGTGCTCCTGAGGATAAGTACCACAAATTAAAAATGTACATGCACGACATGACCGAAGGGAGTAAGAATTTCAAATTCAAATCGACGTGTTACAAATTTCCTTTTGGCACGTGTATCGTACGACGATTTTCAGTACAGATGGCCCTCCGAAGTTTCAATTCAACCTGACAAAAAACTTAATCATTTCTCGCACTGGTGCGTAAAAAAGCATCACCTGTACTGACAAATATGTCGTCCGGCAAAATATACTACTCCTCAATTTTAATGCTGCATTTCGTCAGATCGTATACAGGGTTGAACGGAACGACGATCCTTCCCGATACGTACCGACCGAATCTACCTACCGTTTGAACTCTTAAAACGAATGTGTGAAGTGAGTGCACTTTGTATGAGGGGTTAATTTTTTCAAAGATATTTCGATGTTGATCTATAGGTACTGAAATTTCATCGTAATGGTTGGTAGACTCGGTCGGTAGCGGAAGGATCGTTCCATTCCACCCTGTAGAAGTCACTCAGCTTAATCAAGATCTTAATAGCACTCACAATAAGCATATCAGCGAGGCTACGTATAGTTCATTTACAAATTGATTCTAGGCGCGCCTTGGCAGCGGCCTCGGTACCGATCCCTGTATATTTGCATAAAGCCATGATCCTGTAATCTGTTATATTTTGTGTTACCTACATCTACAATGTTTTTTTCTAGGTATAATCTGTGATTTAATGTGAAATGAAAAGATAACAAAGTTCGTTGACTTGGCACAGAAAGTCCGATACAATTCCATGGTGGACTTTACGACGTTACAGTCATCACTAGGCGTCGGAACTATTGCCGGGCATTTCTCAGAGCGCAAACGGACATCTCATTCACCTGGTTACGTTTTCTTGGAAGTGGCTGAATGATTTGAGGTTAGTTTTGGTTGTCTTATAGAGAAACTGGTGCTGTATCTGACGACCGAAAATGGTACCAAAGGATGCAGCCACTTCCAAAAAAAACATGACCAGATTAATGAGATGTCCGTTTACGCTCTGAAAAATACCCTGCCAAACTTTAACAAATCTTCTCAAGTGGACTTAACATAGCACATACATCCATAAAATATAGGTACATATTTACACATCCACACATAGTAAGTTGAAGGTTCTGAGATAGGGAATAAAATTGGATACAGATTTTTCAATAATATTCGTATTTTTCTTGGTTAAAGTGTTACCATATGTCAATTTTAAAGTTTTGCACCCATAGTTCCGACCCTTAGTCATCACCATCACAAAAATATTAGATGGTAATGACACTGGACATTCAAACGCCATTCGGTTAAATATTGTGGGAGGTGCAGGTGTAATAAGAAGACTCAGAGGTAGATTTTGAAGAAGAATCATTTATTTACTTAATATTTACGCGGTGCAAGAGCGTGACTCAGAGGCCGGAGCCTTTAGGGTGACTGATACAAATTTATATTTTATATTTTTATGTTGATTATATGTCGTTTTATTTAAATACATAATTTATCCGAAGGTAACCAGTAATGTAGAGGATTGTTATACAGCCTCTATAATATTGAGTAGGACTCGTGGAGTTCTATAGAATATAGAACACATATTTTCGAATCCAAAAAGCATTCCCAAATAATTGGGAGACGGTGATGACGGCGGTCGAAAGTCGAAACGCTGATCCAGCCTCAAATGATTTATTGAAAATCTTAGCGTTCTAATCTGTTTTGTCGTTTTAAAGATTTAATAAGCATACAGATAGCGGCAGTTACTTTGTTCTACAATGTGCCCATGAGGAAAGGGACATTTTTTAACAGCGGATTACTGACCAAATTTGAAGTTAAAAATGTCGTATGAAGTTTGCCGGATTTCGTCCATTCTACGGGAAAACGTAATTGTTTTTTAAATCCTTTTGTAACCTTTTTTTGCGATATTTTTATTAATAAAATACGTTTTTTTATGTAGTGAGGTATTCGAAATTTCGAAATACCAAAAAGAAAATAAAAAATATTTTTTTTCTGCAGATTTGACCAAAACTCCCATAACATTTTTTGCTTCTTTTAACCTCAGGAATATGCTGCAATTTTTTTCCCTTTTCTCACGGGCACCTATTGTATGTTGTGTGTAGAAAACATAATTTTGTTTTAGCTAATTCTAACGAACCTTTGTTTATTAGCGTCCCCTAACCGTTTATTAGAAAGCAATTTAATTTAACTTTAAATAATAATGTCGTTCAAACACTTCATTAATATCCCCCTTCATAAAAAGGTTACGTCACCATTATAGCGAACAAAGTTACAACGATCGAGTTGGACCTAAAGTTGCCTTATAAGCGGCTTTCAGCACGTCATTAACCTAGTGATATTATCTATTCAGCGTGTAATAGACAGTTGATTTGAGCAGTCATACTCGTCAGCATGAGTTGGAGTTTCGCTACGATTGTATGCTATCAGATATATCGGAGCGGCCAGGGTGTTCATAAATATCTGGACAGGCTTCTATTGTTATGGCGTTAGAGTTTAAATTCAGATAATTGTGAGCACCACAGTCGTTTAGATATATCTGATAGCGACTCACTTTCCGAATAAACTATGGAGTTGATGTTAGAACGCTGAAAGCGTTTTGTATTAGTTGTTTGGCCTTGATTTTATCTTTAGTTTGGATCAAGTTTCTTATTAGTCAGCTGAATTGTTTTACTGCTGAAAAAGGAGTTAGGTATTCTTTTTTTAAATTTGGCTTTATCTAAGTCTACTTTTGACCATGTGGCGACGGCAGTAAGAATACATTTGTCACCAGTCACCACCCCTATTTTTCCCGCGGGTGTCGTAAGAACCGACCGAGGTTTGAACTGTCACTATATATTCTTTGGTTGAAGATTGATGATGGGCAGCAACGTCATCATAGTGGACACATTACTGCGATCGCCAATCCGCTTGCCCAGCGTGTGCTTGCCCACTCCTAATTCAAATTTCAAATTCAAATCATTTATTTCAGACATTTGTCTCTAAAGAGTTTATGCATATAGTTAATAGGAGAGGCCTACGTCCAGCATTGGACTGAGATAGCTGATGATGTGAAGTCTACTCTTGAAGTGTTTACGTAAAAAGTGTAATTAATAAAAGGTCTAATAATCCCAAGACGTATGGAATTTGTGAATAAATAAATATTAAAAAAAATCAACAAAATTATCAAGATCTCCCGTCTGATGTTTGTCTCAGACTACGTATTGGAGAGATGAGTTCAAATATTTTTTTGTGTAATGTCGTTAAGTAAAGTATTTATCGAGATACTGATCGATTGCCTCGATAAACCTAATAAGACAATAATTGAAAATGATAGTGAAGGCTAAGTAAATTTCTCAAATCTTTGTTACCGTAGTAATAGATGTTTTACCTTCACATCAAGCGCACAAAGTTTGGCAAACTATAAATATAATTAAACGGTTAAACTCACGTGTATTTAGCCACTACTCGCCATATATTTCGGAGAGCCTAGTCTTCATCATCAAGCACTGTGCTCGCATGCATGCCTCGCGCCACGCTCGCAAGTCGCGAGGCGTGAACGTAGGCTCAGTGCTTGATTATGGAGACCTAGGCTCTCCGGAAACATTTGGTACACAGCGAATACACGTGAATGTAACCACTTAATATCATCATAATCATCATCTCAGACATAAGCTGTCCATTGCTGAACATAGGCCTCCCCTCTGGACCTCCATCTACCGGTTAGATGCGACCTGCATCCAGCGTGTCGCGGCGACCTTCATTAGTTCGTCCGTCCATCTTGTGGGTGAACGTTCTACGCTGCGTTTGCCTAGCCGTTGTCTCCACTCGAGCACTTTTCGACCCCATTGACCATCTACTGCGTGACTTATTAAGCTTACTATGTAATATATATACTTAGGTCAATGTCATATTTAGGTTATCGTCTTTTCGGTAGATACTTGTATACATAAAGTTAAGGAGTTCGTATACTAATTTTGCGATAAAACAATTACTGGTATAACTAGGTCCCCCGTTCTATAACCCTATGTAATAAAATCGTAGCATAGACATATAAAAGCAGTTAACTTTTGACCACCGAGTGAACAATTTTTGTTTTTCTGACTGATAAGTGGGTCATAACCAGGGCCCGTAACTTTCATGCCGATGACATCAATTTGACGTCACGCTCCATTTAGGGTGATCCGAAATACTTTTATTGTTCATTATTAATCATTAGTCGTCAATCATTTTAATCATGTACAAATGACTTCAAAAGTAGTATATTTACTCGTGAAATCAATAATTCCTACTTGATACGTGCTGTACGTTAAGGAGGTATTCTGTTTTCTACTTAATTATTTAAATATGTTAACAATATCATTTAATAAAATGTATGTATAAACACAAATCAAATAGTTTTATTTATGTTTCACGTATCAAGTAGGTGTTATTTATTTCACGTGTAAATATACTACTTTTGAAGTTATTTGTACTTGACTAAAATGATTAATAATTAACAATAAAACTATTTCGGATCACCCTAAATGGAGCGTGACGTCAAATTGATGTCATCGGCATGAAAATTACGGGCCCTGATCATAACTTAATATGTTTATTTATAGTTGTTATGTTCCACGAAAGTGTAAATTCAAGTTTGGTAAAGATAACGCACATTCACAATATAATTTCTACCTGTGTCTGCCCAAATGGAATCATATCCGAAACCATCGAAGCGGAAACTTGTGTTAATTTCACACTCGGAAGAGTTATCATGTTCCAATTAAATAGCATTATTACTCATTAATTACGTTTCAATATTAAACGCAATGTTTGAATTCACAGCACAAAATTAATTTTGCCAAAGGACTACACTATTTTGGTTTGTAGCTTTCAGACACACGTTTGTATCTGTTTTTGGCTAGTCTCTCTAGCTTAGTGTAAGTAGTGACCCTGTTTATGAATCTAGATGTTCCGGGTTCAAATCTCTTTGAGAACAATTATTTGAGGCTTTATTACGCGTATTTATATTGTTCCTTGTTCCTGGTTGTTTTTTTTATTTTGTATTTGTATGATTATACATATCGTCACGTAGTAGTATCTACAACCTAGACTTTGACTGAGCTTATCATGGGACTAATTTGATTTCGGTATACCTGTCCCATAATATTTGTATTTATTTGCAAATGATTTGAAGTTTTTATCTATGGCAACTATTTACACGCCTGCAAATATAAGCCTGGCCGTGTGGTGACGGCAGTAAGAATACATTTGCTACCACCCTAACTCCTCCTGTGGGTATCGTAAGAGTCGACTAAAGGATTGAAGTGTCACTGACCATGATTTGATAAAAGATTGATGATGGGCAGCAGCGTCATCGTAGTGGACACGTACTGCGATCGCCAATCCGCTTGCCCAGCGTGGCGATTATGGCATTTACTTCCTAATGCGTCAATACGCATAGTTAATAGGAGAGGCCTTCGCCCAGCATCATAGGCTGATGATGTGATGTGATGAAATATGAGCAAAAATAAAGTGATTCATTTAATTTTTTCACAAGGTTCTCTTTCTTTCCGTTGCCAATCCAAAATCTTCCAACAACTTCTTCAAGTCTAGCATTGAACTATATGATCAGTAATATTACATGTAGGTACCTAAGACATTTACACTACTGATATTGCCAGCCCGCTTGCTCAGCGAGACGATTATGAGCATTTACATCCTAATGCGTCGATACGCATAGTTAAAAGAAGAGGCTTACGTCCAGCAGTTAGACTAAGAGAGGCTGATGACGTAAAACATTTACCAAACCAGCACAGCGTTCGTGAAATAAAGAGAGTACAAAACTTCACGTAGAAGCTAATCATAAAAGTTCTACAATTTCCCGTTAAAAGACTCCCGAAGAACAATCTACATCAAAACCAATTCCCACACACGAGTCAGAGTTTATTTAGCCTACAAGAGTGTCGAATGCAATAAAAAGCCTGTATTAGACGCAATTAGTCGCTTGTCAGAACAACGCCCAAACATAATGGCTAACTTAATAAGTCACGCAGGAGACGGGGCCAAAAAGGCAGCGGAGTTGTTTGAGTTTTATGTTCTGATTGTATTTCTTACAAATATTGGATGTCATATGAAAGATCCCGGGTAAAATACTCAATAATACTGTATAATATTAAGAAATTAGGTATTTGGGAATTTGTTGGGGAACTTGTTGGGAACAGTACATGTACCTATACTCGTTTATTGGATGAGAAAGCGTTATGTTTTTATAGTTCGCAGTTTGTATTGGTATGGCACCGCAAATATCTAAATTAAAATACATTTGGCAAAGACACAGTTGAAATGACATAAACCTGCTAAATAAAGGACGAAAAATAATTCATCCGGTTGCTTAAAAAACAAGTATAAATATATTTTTATCGTCGCTGAAAACGCCTTTACTTGGGCAACTAGATAAGAAGATTCAATAAGAATCGAACGCTTCAGGCTTGACCACATCTTCATCCAGTTAAATTTTATCCTTAACAACTTAATAGGTAGCAACATTTCGGCACTCATGCCCGTAAAACACATGCGAACAGCACAGCAATTATATTTTATTAGTCCAACTGTACCGTGGGCGTGCTTTGTTACACTACATTGCATCTGACTGTACATGAAAATGGTTCTAATTACAACTTTGTTAGATTTAAGGATTATAAGTTCATTATAAGTTCAATGATGCTTTTAGGAAATTTAAATGTTTACTTACAAAGGTACTTTAATTTTATTATCAAAGTTGTTTCTTTATAGACTTTAACGAAGGGGAAGACAAGTTATGAAAATCATCCTATAATAACGTGTTGAATGATGTTGAAGTGAAAGAAAGTTTAAATATTACATGCCATATAGCTAAGAAAAAATACCGAGTTTATCAACGCCAGAGGTGGTATTTGAACCCACGTCCTCTAGGTTCTCTATTGAAAAAAGAAATTCTCTACTGATATTGTAAAATTTAAAAACTAACATTAAAAAACAACCATGTATTATGTAAGGAATTAATTTACAAAGCTTGAACCAGCTTCTGTGACAAACCTTTTGGAATACTTTCTAAATTAAGGCTGATTTTTCAGTACCTCCAATTCTAATATTGCAAATTGTCATCATTTCAATTGGAGTTCCGATCTCTCTAACACACTGTGAATTATGCTGGGCGACCTTTGTTAAGTCGTCTTTTGTCGATGCTTCACAATAAAATTTTATCCCGGATACCTACAAAGCATTTTCACATTATCCTACACCCGTTTCCGATGTCGGATTCGACTTGAAAGTAAACTGAGGAAAGTTCTTTATTGTATACATTTAGAGCTGAGTTTCAATGCTTTTTTTATAATATTCGTTGAAATGATCACTAGCTTTTCCTCCTGTTTTGAGAGAAAAAAGAACCGAGCTAACATTTATCTGACAGATTTGGCTGTAGTAGCAGTGTAGACTGTAGACGGTGAAATGGGTGTAGAGATGAAGGGGTAGCAGAAATGACAAAAAGTAAGTATAGGAGAAATAGCTAAAGCGGCCGCGAGGACGACAGCGTGTGTCTTTGACATAGGTCAATGTGCAACTGGTTTAAGGTTCGACACAAGGTAATGAATAACTAGGTAAGCATCTACATATATAGTATTGCATGTCGCTCGCGTTCACTATTCAAAGCGTAAGTATAGATTTATTTATATAGGTATAAGAAGTAGGTTTACAATATTATAGAAAAAAGGTAAGTACTATCAAGGTAAGTTAATATATGTGTAAGTTATTTCTGTTTCAGAGCCGAGAGCCATCATCATCGTCTGTCGTCTACAAGCGGCATTTTGCAGCAGTTGGACTTAAAAATATGCTGATGGTGTGACGTGTGATGTAACCAAGGTAGACAGGACGAGGATGCGATTTTTTCACATGTATTATGGTGTCATACGTATTATGGAGTCCCTTATATCCTTATAAAGTAAAATGTAAAATGGTACTTACGAGTCGACACTTTATACATCTTAGCTCTAGCCTATATAATAAAATGAACGACCAACTTAACATCTACCCTCTAACGCAGCGCGAATGCAAATTGAAGCTTGTGACGTGGCTAAATACGTTAAATTACGAAGACGTCGAAAATCTGATTAAAACAAACTAAAACTAGATCAAATGTAATTATTTATAGAATCAAATTTATATAATTGTATAACTGTATTACTGATAAGGATCATCATTACCATTATTTATCTAGATCACCAAGGCATACACACACACACACACACACACATAGTCAATCCCGCTTAGACTTTATTAGTTTTGTTATTCTAAAATTAAGATAAAGTTTAATTTTGTATTGTTATTCTTTTCCCGTTTACCTATCATAATTGTAAATTGTAACGCTCTGTTCACTCGCCGGAGTGGGCGTTAATAACTGCGACACAGTCCAACGACTAATGCTGTTATTATCGTTCAATATAGTTCATGTATACCTTGTTACAGTTTTACGAAAATAAATTATTATTATTATTATTTGTATGTCTTTACCATATCTCGGGACCATGGGGTCCCGGGCCTTTGGGAGGCATGCGTGGGGCCGAAGCCAACAGCGCAGAGGCCCTTTAAGACAATTAATATAGAGCAAAGGATACACATGGCGGATACCATCCCCGAGCGCACAATATGATACGTCCGGAGATGGTCCCCGCCAGGTGCAAAGACTATTGCAGTGCAGCACTGTGACTGCGATGGAAACTAAGGTCATGGGCTATGGTTGGTATAATGGATGGACTGGATACTGGGTTATGGGAGGATACTAGCGGACACCTGCCGTGACAATCAGTCTCAAAATTGTAAAAAGGCAGGTGGTGACTCGCCAACTCATTTAGTGGGCCCTACAAACGGCCGCACGCACAGTGCGACAATAGCGCAACACTTCAGAGTGGCTTTGAGGTTGTCGAGAGGTGAGACTGCGGTAGCCAGATCCCGGTAATCCGTTCAAGGGCCGCCGGCGTTATGACATTTTACACTTCCAACCTGGAGCATAGGTCCCGCTCTTGCGAATCCACTCTGGCCGGCCGGTCAAGGCAAGCACAGAGGCGAGGGCCATATAAAAGGGCCCTCTGGAATAGGGGTCCGCGGTGTCGCCACTCACCGTCAGCTCGCCACAAGCTGCCCCCGCGGGGTTATTATTATTATTTCCTTTATTGATCTTTTCTCTTAGGCTAGGTGTTTTATAAACATGTCTATAAAAGTAAAATACAATACAACATACAAAAACAATACAAAATATAAACACTTTATAAAAAACCTAACCTAGGGTGCCGCCGGCAACGGAGCGGGCCCAAGCTGCCGGTGGTTAAGGTCGCAGAGAGAGGAACCGACGGACTATCCGCGCCGTGTCCAGGACTACCGCCTTCTGCATCTGACCCTTGATCCAGCCATCTAGCGAGAGACTCTTAAGATGTTGGTCGAGACTCTTCGCTATTAAACCGTTCGCTGTAACGACTATCGGGACTATGATCGTCGAGTCAACATCCCACATGGCGGTTATCTCGTGGGCCAAGTCTAGGTACTTACTGGACTTGTCCTTCTCGGCCTTCACGAGATTCTCATCATGGGGGATGGTGACGTCGACGAGCACAGCCCGGCGCTGCGATCGATCTACCAGCACGATATCAGGCTTATTGGCTACAATAGTCCTGTCCGTGATGATAGGTCGATCCCAATAGAGCGTGGCACGACCATTTTCGAGAACTGGTGCAGTTGTGTACTTATAGTATGGCACTTCGACGTCCACAAGGCCGTATCGAAGAGCAAGCTGCTGGTGTATAATACTGGCTACGAGGTTATGTCTGTGCAAGTACTCGGTGTTAGCAATCTGAGAACAACCGGAAATAATATGCCTGAGTGACTCTCCGGGACGGCGGCATGCCCGACAAATGTCGACCGTACCGTCCTTCAGGATATATTTCCGGTAGTTATTCGTCATGATAACCTCGTCAGCAATTGCACAGGCAAAACCCTCGGTTTCTCCGAAGAGGTCCCCGAATCGTAGCCAGTTCACCGACGCGAGCAGATCCACGTCAGGTCCCGTGAGGGCCTTGTAGAACCGCCCGTGTAGCTCCTTGCTCTTCCATACCGCCTTGCGGTCCTCGGTGCTTAGTACCACAGGTCTGCGCCAGTTCTCTTTTGCCAAAGAGAGCGGCGTGAGGTTCCGGTCTACTGCCACCACGTCACGATGCATCCCGCACTCATTGTTAAGAAAATAGTTTCTGAGATTGTACACCTCGTGGTTGTGGAGGTTTTTGGCATTTAGGAAGCCGCGGCCCCCACACCTCCGCGGGATGTACAATCTCATAACTGATGAGCGCGGGTGTAGCATTCGATGTGTGGTAAGCAGTGTACGGACCCTTCGATCCAGGGCGTCCAGCTCGGTCTGAGTCCACCTTAGTATGCCAAAGGAGTATGTGAGTATGGGCATTACCCAGGCGTTGAAGGCGCGCACTTTGTTGCCTCCTGACAAAAGACTGTTAAGTACTTTTGTGAGCCGGCTGAAAAAGCGCTCCTTCACCGCCTGTCTAATTCCCATATCTTCAATACCCAGAGACTGTGACATACCAAGGTATTTATAGGTTTCTGCTTCCGAGATAGATCTGAACGACATTGTCTCAGAAAGCTGTAAATTTGTTGAATTTACTACTTTCCCCCGCTGCACATGCATAACCGCACACTTATCGACACCAAACTCCATATTGATGGCACTACTGAAAACTTCTGTGGTTCGCAGTAGCTCCAACAAGTCTTGGCTATTTGGCGCAAATAATTTGAGATCATCCATGTACAGAAGGTGAGAAATGACTTCACCCTCTCTCCGAAGCCGACAACCTAGTCCTGAATCCTTCAGCAGGGTGCTGAGGGGATTCAGAGCTAGGCAGAACCATAAGGGACTCAGACTGTCACCCTGGAATATGCCTCGCTCGATCCTTATGAAGTCCTGCGGGCCAGAGGGGTCATCTCCGCCTCCTGGTTGACGAAGGACTGTGGTCCACTGCCCCATACACGCGCCGAGAAAGGATCTTAAAGCTGCATCAACTTTATACAGCTCCAAGACCCTCTTCAACCATGAATGGGGCACCGAATCATAGGCCTTCTTGTAGTCAATCCAAGCGGCGGAGAGGGCCCCTTTGTTACGCCGGACTTGCTGGCAAATGGTCATGTCGATGAGGAGGAGCTCTTTAGTACCACGGGACCCAACCCTACATCCATTTTGAGCAGAGGCCAGAACATTGTTCGCAACAATGTGCGTGTTAATTTTTGCTCTCAAAATGGATGTAAGGAGCTTGTAGAGTGTAGGCAAGCACGTGATGGGTCGGTAGTTTTTCGGTTCCGTGGTACTACCGGACTTGTAGAGCAGGAAGGTTATACCTGTTGTTAAGGAAGGAGGCAGGGAACCAAGCTCAAGGGCTTGTTGGAATTGCGCTGCTAATCGCGAGTGGGAGCACCGAAACCATTTTAGCCAAAAGTTGTGCAATCCGTCCGGTCCAGGACTTTTCCAGTTCTGGGCAGGGCGGATGGCACAAGTTACGTCATCGGCGCTGATGGCAACAGCCTCCATAGGTTCGATGCTCTCGCACTCACGTTCAACAACGTTCATCCAATCGCCCTCGATGTGTCCGACGGGCACCGACCAGATGTTACGCCAGAAATCAGTCATGGCAGTAGCATCCGGCAGATGCGCGTCGGACAAATGATGATCGGTTCCCTCCCACCTTCGGTATAACTTCCTTTGGTCACTTTGGAAGAGACGGTTCTGTTGAAATCGATCCACACGCTCTCTGTAGCGGCGGATACGGCTTGCCCATGCATAAACTTTCTGCTTCAGAAAGTCAATGCGCTCTGTGAGGTTGGCCATGTAGTCGCAAGGCATGATGCCCGTTCCCGCGAATGCCTGGTTCACAAAGCGCATTACTCGGGGGCGGCTATTGCCCCCCCTGAAGCAGATCAGCTTTGCAATGAGAGTCCTAAACGAGTCGATACGACGCTCGATCCGCACTTGCCATGCGGGGACACCCCCGGCGGTCCTAGGTGCACGGTCAGCGTCTGGAAACTTGACTCGAGCAACACGGCACGCCGCGATGGCCCCGCAGTACATGATCGAGTGCGTATCGTCCAAATCTTTACTGGATCGTATGTACGGCTCCAGTAAAGCGTTTAGGGCTCCCATTAATGCTAGATTGCGTCTATTCATGGGCAAGCGTGGTAACCGTGGCCTAGAATTGGGTGTGGAGCGATATTCCATAATCGTCTCTTCCAAAGTCCTCCTCAGATGCTCATCAGTTGCAGTACTTACACTCTGACTCGCGAAATATTCCTCATCGGCACTGGGATCACCCCGCGGCGCCCCCGGTGCCAGGTCGGGTGTTGGCACCGGATCCGGCAACGTGGCGGGCGGGTCCCGCGCCGAGGTGGAAGCTGCACGAGTCGAGAGAGCCTGCAGGCGAAGCCGATCAAGTGTCGAGTCATCCAAACATTTAGAACGTAGAATGACCCGCACCTGATCCGCTAGCCGTTGCTCCGATACGGTGATGGCGGGTTCAAGAGCCTGAAACAGAGGCAGAATCCTGGAACGGTACGCGGTTAGTCGGGTTCCCCCCTCTGTAGCCTCGTAGTAGGCGCGCATGCAGTTCTCATTAATTGTCTGAGTCCATCGCATGCGACGCACTACACCACCGGCAGCGGGAGCCGTGGGCGGGGCAGCATGTCCCGCGGGCCCCAAGCGTGCCGGCAGCGGTGGCCGTCCGCGCCGCGCAGGTGGTCGTGGCGGCGGCGGCGGCGGTCCGCGCTCGTCGCTCGACTCGCTGGTGTCGGGTGCAGTGGCGAATTCTTCACCCGACAACGATTCCGAAGAGGAGGAGGATGACGAGGCGGACGTAGGTGGTGGGCGTGCGGATTGTGTGGACGCTTGACTCCGTGTCTTACTCCTCGTCTGCATGTTTTTCTTTTAGATATGTACATGTATGTTGGCGTGTACGTGAGTGGTCTTCAGCGGTATTACTTGTACCGCTAAAATAGTACAAAGATGATCAAAAATAGCCAATAAATACATTTTTTATCAAAATTGCAGAAAAAATTGTAAAAAACACGTCTGACGTTGACAGCGTCAATTTTTTTTTTTTTTTTTTATTATTATTATTATTATATCACATGTTTTTAATTTTTTTAACGGATACCCCCTAAATTAACTTCTTTTACCTCAATAAACTCTGAATATAAAATTCAGCTCATTCCTATAACTGGAACTAGGGTGTGCTCCGGTTCTGGCTTTCTATACAAATACAGTACCGGAACCAGGAATTCCCGGTTCTTGCCATACAAATTCATAACCGGGAGCACACCCTAACTGGAACCCGTGCCGACGTTCATCTGAAATTCCCATAAAAATTACTATGAAATAAGTTGGTCCGACATTTATATACATTGATAATTATATATAATATTGAATGGTCTCATAAAGTGCTTTTTTTATGTGACGGAGGTAGAAAACTGAGCTCTGAGCCCATCTGATGGAAAGTGGGAACTGAGGCCCAAAAAATTGCCTATGCGCTGCCTATGCCTACCCCGAGGACTTAGATGGATTGCCTCTATGTCAATAATTACACCGGTTTTATATGTGAAAATGTTTGTACAGCAGTTACTGCTATACTACTGTATAGCACTACTGTATACTACTGTAGTATAAGTTATTGTCATGAAAAAGTGTATAAAAAATTAATCACCTTCCTACATTGTAAAGGAAAATCGGATAAAAGTCGGCACAGGTTGCAGTTACAAAAATAAACTGTTTATTTTCAAGCAAAAGAAGCCGATGTACACTATGCGTTATTAATTTCAAAAAATCGTTAAATAAAGGACATACTAATACGTAAGTCAGGTAAGTTAGAATAGGGCTACCTCGCTATCACGCAAAAAAGGCACAATGGTTGTCGAGTTGCGGAAAAAGCCCAGTATAACTAACTAACTAAGTAACTAACGTAAGTCAAGAAGGATTAACTGGAATATGGTTGTGCAACTAAATCGGATCGGATTTGACATCCGACACCGAATCGGACGGTATAAAAGATCCCTTACCTTTTATTATAATGTAGCAGCTGGATACTTTTCAGGGGCTTTTGTTGGGACATAATGGGACCTTTTTATTCCGCGTCGGATTTTGCGATGACGGCCGCGTCTAGATTATTTGGCTATTGTGTCAGAATGAATGGCGGGCGTGAGGGTGATGTGATAGTGTGTTCGGTCAAAGCACGGTAAAGAGGTCATCAGCAATGAAATTCTCATCATCATCATAGTCAAAAGTCAAACTATTATTTATTCCAGTAAGCCGTTTTACTTTCTTATTCTTAATAAGCATTTTTGAATCGTCTGACACATTACCAAGGAAAAAAACTACTACCGTTTCTAGCTCTACACCACAGTACTGAGAAGAACCAGTAAGAAACTCAGCTGGACTTGTTTATGTATAAAAGAAAATCATTCATCTTTTTAAAAAAATCATAAGGTTATACAAGTCCATAATATATCTACATTTATACTACAGGAGATGTAAAGGTCTAGTCATCAAAATAAAGAGAAAAATAAGATTTAGAGATGTAAAAGGTTCCTAAGCGTCATTTCCGCCATAAGACTTCCACAGTTGCACAGCAAATATCATCAGCATATTGCAGTCAACTGCTGAACATCCTACGTCGATATGCTCTTGGAGAGCAGTTGTGGTCACGTGACTTAGAAAAAATAATTCACCTCATCACAAAGCATCTTATTCCACTGCTGGACGTAGGCCTCTAGTATTAACTATGCGTAGTATGCGTATTAAAATATGAGTGATAATAATTGTGAAATGCCATGTTTTTCCTAGGTATGTTTTACAAGTAGGTACCTAAAATAGCAAAAAAAAAATTAATAATACTACATAACAGTTTCGTGTATAGTAACTAGAAACAAAAACTAAATGCTTAGTTCTCAGAAATATTACTACAAAATATTAATATAAACCTTGGATTGTAAAAAGTTATAAAAGGTCATAATTACCTTAGGCTTGAGTGTTACTCAGATAAATTATTTATCTTCATTTGACCTCATTAAACGTGGCCGTGTGGTGACGGCAGAAAGAATACATTTGTCACCACCCCAACTCCTCCTGCGGGTGTCGTAAGAGTCGACTAAGGGATTGAAGTGTCACTGACCATATTTGATTAAAGATTGATGATGGGCAGCAGCGTCATCATAGTGGACACATTACTGCGATCGCCAATCCGCTTGCCCAGCGTGGCGATTATGGGCATTTACCTCCTAATGCGTCTATACGCATAGTTAATAGGAGAGGCCTACGTCCAGCAGTGGACTATCATAGGCTGATGATGATGATGATGAAACGTGATCTCCAGGTATAAGCTAAAATCTTTGCACGTTCCAAGCTGTACATTTATGTGCGTACTTTGTAAAATATATTTTTAAACACGACCCCATAAAAGCGGCGGGCGACTTAATAACGACTTTATTCGCACCTGAGCGTTCTTCGTTAGCTTTCCATGCGAGTTTCCCCGTGTTTGGTGAAAAAAGTATGTGAGACTTGTGATTCCAAAAGGGTATTACTCAAAATAGTTTGAGAGATAAGTATCTGGATTATGTCCAAAAGTCAACATTTTTCGTAAGTTCTATTTGCATATACAATTCGGGAAAAATCAATACAAGAGTTAGTACATTCTGTGAATGACCATGTCTGAAAACTATCCATTGGGTCAAAATTCTTTTTGTTGTCTTGTATCATACCACTCTGTCCCGTTTGTAGTTGCTGTTTCGAATCAGTATATATAAAAAATTCGCACTTGTATTTTATTTTTCACTAGATTTTAATCTATACATCAGAAATTTAAAACAATACATCATCTCATACAAAAATCACCACTGCGTCACGTTTTTTAGGGACACAACATAAGACAACAAAAATAATTTGGACCCAATAATGTAAATACTGAGCTATCGATGAAAAAAACAAATGGGCCCATTTTGATATTTATTCATTTTGTCAAAACTAAAAAGCATACCTTATATCCAACGGATTATTTTCCTTATATACTAATCACGTTTTTTTTTTATTTTGCAAAGACAGCTACATAAATACAGCTAACCCTCTAACACACCTTGGTTCCCATAGAATAAGCAGAAATTGGTTAAATTAAAACGAGTATTAAGAAAGTAAACCATTGATCAATTCGAAATACTAAAAATGATTAAATCATTTACGTCGTTTTAGCTTCAGCTTGTGAATCAGGTTGTCAATTTAATAGCTAGTGATTAGTGTTAACACTATATCAACATGTACCTAATCCATTTCAAAGTCTTCTCCCTAATATTTCTGTGAAGAATGACACCAATTTCTCCAATCTCAGCTAATTAATAAAGTGAATATTCTGTACAGTCGCCACTATAGACACGGGACCGAACAAAGGTGCCCATAAATATTGCAACACAACTCTGTTGCCGATGCGTTATAGTACAGTCAAGTGCAAAAATATGTATCAAAAGAATGCTCTTATAAATATGTTACGAAGTTCTTATTACACAGAATTAAAACGCACTGGGACATATTTTTCAGCAATCTTATATACACGTTATTTTGCCTTTGACTGTACCTGCAGGCTTAGCCAAGATGCTATTCTACATTTGTATACGATAAGCGATAAGTCACGTGACTATAATAATGTAGGTATGGAAATGGTCACGTGACTTTTTGTTCGAATCTGTAATTCTTATACATTTATTATTATTGTATACGATCGCAGAATAACACTTTCGCCAGACCTGCTGTTCAGATACATAGGTCACTAGACAAGTTCTACAATATATTTGTATGTATTTTTTGTTTCATATGGCTATTTGTTGCAGAACATAATAATATCTAGTAATCTATGTTTGTACGGAACGAGTACATCCATGGCTGCCTCGGAGTCCGTGACGTAGCAGAGAAGCTTCAAGAATATCTTCGGTGGTTTGGTCACGTTTGTCGTAGGCCACCTGCGGTGTTATTCACTAAGGAAACCGCCTTGCTGTCAGGGCTGTGTCAGCGCTGCGGCAGCGTCGAGCCTAAAAATGGTATTCACTAATGTACTTTAATCGACACTAGTGCTCGGTGACGAATGTGGCGTGAGCTGGAACTACACTGAGTCGAGAGTTTGACGTTTAATGTACGAACTTCGTATTCTCTAACGAAAAACAGCGACGAACTCGCCCACAGCCTCGCTCACAGCCTCGATTCCTAATGTCAAATAAAACAGCTGGGATTTTAGACAAGGCTGTCTCGACGTCGAGATCGTTGACGAACGCAGCGTTGAATGTGTGAATAAGAGAATAGCATAGCTGACTACGTAGGAAACATATGCCTTAACCTAGCCCTTGACAGCCCCCGACCCCGCGGCAGACCAAAGAAGCGATGGCTAGATGTCGTGAAGGCTGACATGAGTGTGAATGGGCTTACAGTAGAAGATGCCCAGGATTGCGCAAAGTGGAGGGAATGTAGAAAGCGGACCCTGGCAAAGGCCGGGATAACGCTAGGTAGAACAAGAAGAACCTATGTTTTTAAGCATCTAGTAATTGTATAAATATTTGTCGACTGTACATGTACAACTAGACACAAGTCGATAGCATGCACGAGGATTTATGCAACCAATCAAAATCTAGTTTTATTTACATAAATACCAATCTGCACTCGTGTTTACGAATGGCGTTAAAAATTCACCGATTTCGTGAAATATGAAAAAAACGTTAACATCGATCATACAAACGCTGAGGCGTGTTACCGCGTTTATGACGGCTCAAGTTATAAGCTTTTGATTCAGATTCAGATTCAATAGTTTATTCATACCATTAGCCGTATCTGACGGCAGTAAGAATACATTTTTTGTCACCACCCCAACTCCTCCTGCGGGTGTCGTAAGAGTCGACTAAGGGATTGAAGTGTCACTTACCATTATTTAATAAAAGATTGTTGATGGGCAGCAGCGTCATCATAGTGGACATCATCATCACCATTTTGACCCACATGAAGGGTCCACGGAAAGAATATGTCTAGTCAATTCATATTACAGAAGGAAAACCCACCTTACTTTTAACAGAATAACGTGTGAATTTTCTGGAATTTTCCCTGATTTTTTTAAAGTACTGGACATGTTTTATCCGTGGACCCTTCACATGTAGATTAGAATCTACTTATAAACACACAGACAATCTAACCATACGCCTATACAGTACAGTTTCGTTCCTTTTACAACGTAGGTAAAAAGTCCCTTTACAACTTTTAAAACTTTAGGCCGTCGTCTCTTTCGACCCGGCCTAAGTGGGGTCTGGGGGCCGTATATAAAACAAGTACGTACTAAATTGTGTAAACTTTTTATAAAACAGGTGCCTCTTTAACCTTTCTAAAGTACTTAAAGTTAAATATGTAAGCCGGTTAGGATATAATATTCAGAACGAGTTATAATATTCAGTGATAAATTTTTAATTAGGTATTAGATGTCATGTAGGTACCAAATAAAAAATGCGCATCAGCCGCGAAAGCCTAAGGACGTGTGTGCAAATCAGGAGGTGGTCCAGGCAGCGTTCGTAAACGTCGGTATTTTTTTTGGTGTATGACATCTTTTATTTTAATTGATTTGCATAGTAATAGTGCTACTACTTATAAATACAAATGAAAATCAATTTGAGTTGTTTCACAAAAAAAATATTAATTACTGTTTTTTATGATCCTGCATTTTTATAATATTATGTCAATTAAATGATGAAGAGAGAATAATATTTGAGATAATTATATACATTGTTACGTTATCTGTACAACTTATTTATTCCAAACACCACTCCTATGCATTTTCATACAATATTATAAAAAATTATATTTTTTTTTCTTTGGTATATGATATCCAATATTTATAATTTATATAGTATTAAGTAGTGCGACTACTGGGGAAAAAATAAAAGCACATATCAAAATATTTAGTTAAAAAATAATTTGATTTGTGTTTTCACAATACGTTCATTATAAAGTATTTTTGTTTTTTATTATTACAAACTTAATATTCTGACACCGATACGGTGTTCTAATTTATTCTAATTTAGCTACCAGCTATTTATTATATTGACTTCCTGCTGTTTTTAAAGTTTTCGGGTCAGACTAACGGATTGTTTTGGCACTGTGTATCCTTTACTTTAGGGATTGAGATCATATAACCCGTGAACCTTCAAGTCAAGGATGAATAGGTACATTCTGGGCGAACTCACTTCATCGTCTCTGCCATCGTCTAAGCCCATTTGGAATAAACAAAAATTAGCAATCCAATAATCTACCGTGTGATGACGGCAATAAGAATACATCTTTCACCACCCCAACTCCTCCTGCGGGAGTCGTAAGAGTCGTCTAAGGGATTGAAGTGTCACTGACCATTATTTGATAAAAGATTGATGATGGGCAGCAGCGACATTATAGTGGACACATTACTGCGATCGCCAATCCGCTTGCCCAGCGTGGTGATTATGGGTATTTACCTTCTAATGCGTTTATATCCAGCAGTGGACTAACATAGTTATATGATGATGATGATAATGATGATTAATCCAATAAAATGGGACTTCGTTTTACCCGCTTAAAGCCATCGCTTGCGCCCACATTAGATCTATCGGCGGACCCTAATCAATATCCGCTTGTTATTTGCCGACATGACGTTTTTATTAAATAAACGCCAGTACTATCTGTAGTCGCTAGTGCCAAGTATTATGATAAATGGCTTCGCGTATCTCAAGGGTGAGCAAAAAATGGATACGTTATTAGGCGTGCAATAGTAAAAAGGATTGTGGTACAAGTGTGGAAAGTTAGCTATTAGCATTGTAAAGCATTATTTACAGAAAATTTTGGATACCCTGTATGTATATGAAATATTTTATATAGTCTTATAGAATTGTAATATATTATATTTTGTCTAGTATATTTGGTCTAGTAGATTAGTGAGTAGCTTTTTAGTTAACCCTTAATTCGATACCGGGTAAAATACTAGACATCCAAAATACAAAAATCTACACAAGAAACCAAAACGCTGAAGCGAAAACTAAGCAGTGTAAGTGTATTGCATAATGATTATTATTCTGAAAAAAAATGTGTCTAGCCAACAGAAACGCTAGTTTGTCATAAATCGCCGCCAAGATACCCAATTGGGAAGGACACGTCGCCCGGCCTAAAGTTAACAATTTTTTTTTTCTTAATTTCGTATGATAAGGTATTGTTTAATTTGCACATCTATTTAACTAAATACTTGAAGTACATATTTCTATTTAATTGAAACTTCTAACACAGTTCATCAATGAGTTTATACCTTGCAAAGTAGAATGTCTAGTATTTTTCCCGTTGGCAACTACGCCATGTTTTATGTTGTTGTTGCTATGTCCAGTATATTTCCCGTTGCCAATGATACGGTGTTTTAACTATGTCCAGTATTTTTCTCGTTGCCAATGTTGCCGTGCTTCATCAACACATTATAATTTCGAGTAAAACCACTCAAATGAAATGAAAATGGGACACTTTTTATGTAAAAACCAGTACTAAGTGACCTGCAATAACATCTATATCATAATATCGCTATATGGCCATTTTTTACTTACTACTCATAACGACGTAGGTACTAATAACGAAATAGATCTTCGCACTCAATGAGCTTTTGCTGCCCAATATATCAAAGAATTATTAATATATTTATGTATTATTTTTATGTAATGTATTTCTAATAAAGCTGTGTGAATTCAAGTCCAACAAAAGTTTCCTAGATGCCGAAAACTCAGACGAGGAAGATGCTGCACAGCAGTACTGAAAACAGCATATTTTCAGTGACTCCCAGTATTGATTTTTGATTGGAGTGACTTAATTTCTTTTATTTAAGTCCAACAAACATGTAAACAAAAGTCAATCTGAAAAAAGTTTTGCTTTCCGTATGATAAGGACATCATTCGGACATCGCTGTTGATTATGAGCCAAGTAAACTAAGCCACTCTAAATGCATTGATTTTACTAAATTGTGAACCTAAATCGTAGAACCTGTGAACTACAAATGGAAAAAAGATACACTGAAATCACAGGCTGACATAGAACCAAGTGAATTTATATTTACCATTTATAAAAACTTATATTTTTCTATATCAGCCTTGAATTTCAGTGTCCCTTTTTTTTTCATTTGTAGTCCACAGGTTCTAAGATATTACTACTTACTTATTGAAATTATAAGTTTTTTAATAAGGATTTTAACATAAAATATCTTGTTTCATATAATATATGTAAAAAAAAAAAAAAAATATAATAAACTAAATTAACCGTACAATTGGCAATGGCAAAAATACTGGACGTTCAAGCCCAATACCTATTCACTGCATAGTTGGCAACGTGCAACATACTTGACATATGATTTCTGAAAAACTATCCATAAGCGATTTTTTTTATTAATTGTCTGTTATTTAAAATCATATAAATAGGCATAAAAACTATAGTTTTATGTATTTTTTCAAAAAAAGTGTCGTTGTCGATTTAAGGGTTAAAGAATAAAAATAATGTAGCATGTGTATCAAAATTATTCTTATTTTTATTAAACGAATGTAAGGGCATAAAAAAAACTGTAATTCGTGTCACTAAACTCAGTTTCGTTATGCCAATACTAAGTGTACTTATGAAAAATTGTAACGAAAATAATAAAATCAAAGTTGGGCCAATTAATCCCATTTTTTGCAAATATCCTAAGAATTTGTAAACAATGTTTAACATAGTGTGCATATTTGGTACTAGGATTCCCAGAAGGAAAATCTTAGGTTTTGGTACGGGCCTTATAGAAAAAGTAATAAAATTACTTTATAAATATTGGATGTCATATACTAAAGCAAAAACGACCAAGATCACCAACGTCCGAGGTGGGAATCGAACCCACGTGCTCAGCTTTCGCGACTGATGCCTGCACCACTGGGCCACTCGGTCTTAGCAACCACCAGTCAATTTTCTCGGGTATATGCAATCCCTTACAAGGCTAGTCGCCTTTGACTTTTTGTTCTTCGAATTACTTTCTTACCAATACTGACGACATTTTGTTTTATCTGGGTCACAAATTACGGCTGATGTAGTTAGGCTCATAATGTACGTACCTGTAATGAAAATAATGCACAATTAATTGTAGTTCATTCAAAAATGTGCAGTGAAATATAATTTAGATGATAATATCGAAGGGAATTTCTAGGACAGAGTTACACCTGACCCCCTTGACTCATTTCTAAGTGTTATCAATGATGACGCACGTTATCTCAAGCCGCGTTTATACTTACTGTTCTATTTAAGCGAGCATTCGCTTGTTCGTGGGCTGATGAAGTGATGAACGAACATTTTGCTATGTGAATTATTATTTTCACCTGCCCAAGAACGAACGAATGCTCGCTCAGAGAACACTAAGTGAAAACTTGGTTTCACAGTCACGAACATTCTCATTTATTCAACAAAACTCAATTACAATTACTTAAAAGTGATGTTTGCTTTTTAGACATACATTTGAAAGTTACATTCACAGAAAAAATTGTAAAACTTAAAGCTGAGTTCATATTTCCAAGTTTTGAGATGCAACTGGCTAAGGTAAGGTTTAGTTGCAAATGTCTGCATCCCATATTTGCATATACGTTAGTTTCAGAAGCCGTACCATGAGTTTCAAAATAAAATTTACGTTAGGTTTTACTCATTACGTAAAGCATTTTATCGCGCTCACACTGACATGTCTGAGCAAGCGCAATAGCCTGCAATTACGTATCGAGTAAAACCTAACGTTACCGATACTTGCAAAGTCATGGTACGCCTACAGGGGCTTATTTCTCGAAAGCTTGTAACTTGTAATAGAAGTGGAAGTCCTTATCTAACTAATAGTGTTAAAAAGTGACTTCCACTTGTATTACAAGTTACAAGGTTTTGAGAAACGGGCCCCAGAACTTACAGCAATAACTTGTAGATCTGTAGGCTAAGCACATGATTGGTGCGACAGTATGTCGCCGCGAGATAGATCTCCCGTCCTTTACTAGCTATATCAACAAAAGAGGGATGGATAGTCTATCTCGCGGCGAGATAATGTCGCGCCAGTCATGTGCTAAGCATACTGATGAAAACTCGACTTAATGAAGGACTTAAGGAACTTATCTGAAGGCATGTCGTTTTTCATTATTACGCCAATTTGATCACTCACCAATCCTTCAGTAATTTTTCATCACACTTGTTTGGTAAGTGCGCCAATGCGCTGCGGCGATGCGCGCCGTAGATGCATCATTACACCCTAGGGCTGTCAAGGAATTTCATACAACATTACGTCGCACTAGTGCGGCGCCGAGATTTCATCCCTGATTTTGAGAAATGATTTACACCATTTTAGGGTAGTTTTGTAAAAATATATTGTTTGATTTACTTTTTTTGCCTCACAGGTGTGATGAAAATATTGTGTGTGCCACGGGCGGTACAAAAAAATCTTATTTACCGCCCTTAATACACAATCTACTATTTCAGCCGACCTGAATATCCTAATGAGCTGTGTTTTAATTTATGTAGAGTTATGTTGCTGTATTTCCGAATTCATATAACCCGTCAAGGGTGGACAGGCACCTTCTAGGAGAACTTGCTCCATTGTAGGCCGCGTCTCTGACCTCGGCTAGCCTGTGGCCATGAGTAAACCCATTTTAAATAATAAAAGGTACTTTTTTATTATTTTTGGTGGGCTAGGTATTTTTTTCTTAACCTTTGCCGACAGCAGACACATAAAAGTGTCAAAACGAACAGCTGTCATCAGTAAATAGCGTAAACAATCAACTTTTCAGTTCATTGCCTTTTTTCGTGCATTGTGCTACACGGTGTATAGTATGGGAGCTGATACACATTTTTTATATTTGAATTGCGGAAAAGTTATAATTATTCGGAATTTTCACGAAGCTGGAGGTTCCGGGTTCGAATCCCGGCGAGGGCATTATTTGTGTATTTATTTGTCAGCCTTTGTAGCCTAGTTGGTAGTGACCCTGCCTACGAAGCTGGAGGTTTCGGGTTCGAATCCCGGCGAGGGCATTATTTGTGTATTTATTTATCACAAATATTTGTTCCTTGGTCATGGCTGTGTATGTATTTAAGTATCTATATGAATCTATCTATTATATATAGATAGATTCATATAGATACTTAAATAATCGTCGCCTGGTACCCACATCACAAGCCTTAATTGAGCTTACCGTGGGACTAGGTCGATTTGTGTAAGATGTCCCAAGATATTGATTTATTTATTACAAGCGTTTTATGATTAACGCGTGTTTAATGCTGATATACACAATTACACACGTGGCAAATATGTAAGTCGATACTTAGAGAAAAAGAAATGAAGCACAAAAATTAGTCTTTAATCAATATACAAAAAACATGTGTTCACGTATGCCTATAAATTCGCAAAAAATATAACAAGCTAACTCTAACTACTCAATGTAATTTAAATTAATTTGTTGGGCATATGAGTTATATCCGAAATGTAATATTTTTTTTATAAACGGTAACTGAAATGTAATAATTTTATCTACATCTTTACTATGAAAATTACTTACATAGTATACTGTTACTTACTTGGAGATTCTGGCCATGTTTATAATGTATCGATATATTTTGTAACCAATAAACAATTTTTCATTTCTTCTTTTTCTTACATGTTTTAAAATGCCTCATGATCAATGGCGTAAGTGAACTCACGTTCGCGTCACGGCCTATTGTATCTGCATGAATTTGAATATCATGCGAAAGGTTGTCGATTTACTCGCACAAAAGCATCTTTAATAAGTCAACGTGTTCCGAAAATCGATCATACGTAATACTGACTCGTTTGAATAAGAGAAGAAAGTTTATTAGTTACACAAACAAATATTATCGTTTAGTTGTCAGAGCCACCACCGCTTTTTTAGACAGTGGTTTAGACGTTTGACTTTCAATCCGGAGGTCGTGGGTTCAAATCCTGGCTCGTACCAATGAGTTTTTCCGAAACATATGTACGGAATATCAGATGACATTATTTACCATTAGCTTTCGGTGAAGGAAAACATCGCGAGGAAACCTGCATACTTACACCCGCGATGAAATTCAAAGATGTATGTGAAGTTCCCAACCCGCTTAGCGCTGCTAGCGTGGGGACTATAGCCCAATCCCTCTCATATATGAGAGGAGGCCTGTGCCCAGCAGCGGGACAATATATAGGCTAAAATAATAATAATATAATAATATTTAGTTGTCAGAGCAGTTATCAAGAAGTTTGTACACAATTACTAGCACTTAATGCGTGAGGTGAGATACCGTTTTCCTATTTTGTTACCAATTTAATTAAAATTATCTATAACTGCTTCAGCGTAAAGCATGATATAAGTTACTGCAAAGGCAGTGTTTTTTACACTTTTTGACCAAATGATGAAGTAACATTTTCAACGTTGTTTATTTTTATTTTCTGTGTTGGTAGGCTTGCTTTTTGTTCAAGTCATGATGCCCATGCTTTAAGGATTTTTTAATCAGTTTCTTTGTTGTTGTATTTAGAAGTTTTTCTGCGTACTCCGTTCGATTTTGTGATTCGGTCTAATGGAATTTCTTTTATTCGAGCTCTCTCAGAAAAGTGGCTGTAGGCAAAATGTTGCATTACACTAGAGTTTCAAATATAATTTTTTGGAAAGACAATGAATGCGAAATTATCATAAAATAGTATTTCAAATCCTGCTCCTAAAAATTCAGATATATTATCAATTTTAGCAATAGCAAATGTGTCCTGTGGAAATTACATGCAGTTGCGACATTGTTCTACTTATTTGGCTATAATTTCTAAAGAAAGATGCCAAAACACACAAAACTTCGTAAATTAATTATATTATCAAATGTATACACATTAATTTAGCATTGAAATACTATTTCAATTTCATTTTTTTTACTTGTTCAAAATCTGTCCAAACATTCCTTATACGTTAAGGTTTTATAGATTGTAGACTTTAAAAAAGCCTATAAAATAATAGTATCAAAATAGGAAAATCATCAGTCATTTGTTTTAATTGTGTACAAAGTTTTTGAGAACTGCTCATCACGCATATGTACAAGTATGTACATTATGTATATCTTATCTATATGTAAAGTCAAGCAATTGGAACCGGGCACTCAGGAACTATGCCTAAGTAACGTTTTAAACAGAATGTAAGTAATACCATAGTATTTGTTATTATGACATGATTCTAGAGTAACCTAAGGTTTCATTTGATAGTGTACATAACATGAAGGGTCCACGGAAAGAACATTTCTAATCCTTATGAAAAGTAGGGTAAAAATGTACCTTGTTCCTTTAAAACTAAGGTTGTTTTTCCTTCTGAAATTGGAATTGACTCGACATGTTTTTTTCTGTGGAACCTTCATATGCAGTGCTTCCGACGTGGGCTTTTATTCAATTCGTTGTACTACTACCGTCACTTTAAAAACCCTTATAATGCCTATTCTGACTCCCAAAACCTATATCCAAAGGGAATAAAAGGATGAATATCTGAGTGTTTCAACCGCCTAATTTTGGTCGTTTGCTCATTTTCGCCGAAGTTTCTATTCGTTACAATGTGCTGTTTTGTCATTTGAAGGAGGCACGGTACCTTGAGATGTTTGGAAACTTCGGCAAAAATGATGCCACCAAAATAAGGCGGTTGAAACACTCAAGACATTCACCCACAAGCATTTTTGTCCTTGTATCATCAACGTTGATAAAAAACCTATTACCCACCCCTGACGTCACCAACAATTTAATACCAGTAATAATGGAATCCTGAGAGCGACGCAGCGGCGTCACGCGGTATGCGGCCCCATTCTTTCGTCGCTATGTGGGGAGTTATTAAAACGTAATAAGGAATATTATGGGTATTGACGCTTGTGGGGGTTGAGGTACTGAGCGTATACTTCGGCAATTTTTTTCAAAGATAGACATTAGCATAACATATACAAAAAAATGTGTTTGGTTGTTTGTAACATTGGTATTTTATATTTTATTTCTACTAAAAATCGTGTGGTCTTTCGATCCTAATAGGTTAAATTGTTACCCACGCCACTCACCTTTTTTGACCTCTCTTAAAATTCATTCTTCATAAAATACTATAACTAAATATAAACAATCTTTCATTATCGTTTAATAAATAAGATAGTCGGTTTTGGTTTTCAACTGACAATACAATTCTGAATTAAAATCGTATTGCTTATTTCCGATACAATCCATTTCACTAGATACATTTTTAATTCTGTAAAACCATATGTAATAATTACGGGTCAAATTACAAATTGATTATTAATTACTTGAATGGATCCAATTACCGACGGTTGGTTTAATCCTTTATTTAAATATGATAACCACTTCATTATGCGGTCGTGAAATGAATATTATCGTCTATTAAATGGGATACCTGTTATAAATCGTAGCAGATATTGAAATAATGAATTACTCAGTGCCACTGAAAACCTATAACCTAAGCATAAGTAAGTCGTAGAGAAAGTTTTACGATGTTACTTACCTCAGAATCGTGAAAAAAAATTGGACAAGAGCATGTCGGGCCACGCACAGGGTAAGGTTCCGCAATTATTCAAAACGGCTAGGCCGAGTTTGTTCGGAATAGTTTTATTTGTAGTATTCTAAAAGCCGATTCGTGATAATTTTCATATATTTTCATTTCATTTTTATTCTGGAGCGGTTATTTCCAAAAAAATTGAATTTAGAAAAAAAAACATTATTTTTGAAAGACCTCAACGATACTGTCTTTGCCAGTAAACAATTTCATAAACGATTGTCGCATTTATATAACGCATTGAACAAGAAGATAGATAGGATTACAGCAAAATAAAAAAGTCATCCTTTTACTTTACTACTACACGTTCGCAAGATATATTTTTAGTACAGATGGTGCCTTTTTTAGGCTCTAGTGCGAGAAGTATACAGTGTGTTACCATGACCCAGGCTTTTACGAAAATGGGTAATAATGCGCATTACTGGCAATCGTTTTCAAGTATTAAGAGTTGACAAATATTTAAATTAACTGTACAATTATTTTTATTTCGTTCGAATGATCAATGTAACGCGTGTACTGCTTAGTTGTCAAACGTTGCGAGTAGCTGCGATCTGTCATTGTCAAGTGCCAATTAACGATTTATTTTGAAGTGCATTGCTTCTCAATTAAGTTTTCTTAGAAAGATAATTACTTTTAAAATTAGGATTTTTAAACAAATAATGCACATGGTTTGGCTAAGAATCTGCATCTCAATCCTCGGTTCAAATAAAAGCCTGCATCATGTTAACACACTGTATAGCTCATTTTACGTCAGATTCAAAACTTCGGAGGGCCACCTGTACTAAAAAACGTCGTACGATATACGTGCAAAAAGAAAATTTCATGTTTTTCGGATTTTAACGTTAATACTATTAAACATCAATATTTTTAATTAGAAACGTATGTGAACTCAAGGTTTAAGGCTTTATGTTCGTAATAAAATTGTGTTCCAAAAGTGCATGATTATGGAATAATGTAAGTTTTCAGGTTCGTTTACATTTTTTGGATTCTACTGAGAAATGGAATACTTACTTATTTTATGATAAAACCCAAATTCATTTATTAAATAGTTTTTAGTTGTGTTTTTAAGTAGTAACACTCTACTACATATATAAGATGTCTTAGGCATTTTTGCTTTTATAGGTTGACATCTAATATTTTATGAATGGTGAACAGAGGGCTGACCGGTATTTCGCGTAGAGACATAGCAGTCCAGCGCGGCAAGGCAGCCAGCTTTCTGGGCACTCTACCTTTCCCAGAAAAACCTGGGGTATTACTATGCGTAATTGCGTATCGTACATTAGGAAGTAAAATGCCCATAATCACCACGCTGGGCAAGCGGATTGGCGATCGCAGTAATGTGACCACTATGATGACGCTGCTGCCCATCATCAATCAAATCAAATAATTGTCAGTGACACTTCAATCCCTTAGTCGGCTCTTACGACACCCGCGGGAAGAGTGGGGTGGTGACAAATGTATTCTTGCTGCCGTCATCACACGGCATAATTTATGTTTACTATGATAAGATAATACTTTTTCATGTGTTTTTTTAAATAGATATAATGAATGGTACATTATTTTTGTAATATTTTAATTAACAACGACCCAAAAAGTAGGTTCCATTTACCAAACCTTTTCCAGTATGCCGCGAAAAGATTATTCCTTCTCCAAATGCATATTAAACTCCAGAATCGAATCCCGATAGCATCTAACGGTTTTTTCACAGTCGATTCATCATCCGTCCCTGACAATAGGGAATTGAGAAATAATGTTCAGCGCAGACCGTTGACAGAAAACAAAGGTAGGGTAAACAATGTTCGGTGATTGATGGTCGAAATAAAACGGTACCCTTTCGGTGTCTAGTACCCTGAGGTAATGCGTTTCGATGGGTTGCTAATGATAGGTCGGTAGCGGAAAATAAAGGTAGAAATAGGTGAGATTCACAAAAATACACTCGCGGACAAATATTTACAGGATAGGCAGAATCCGTTTTGACATCAAATTATTTTGGTTTTTTTTTATGTGACGAAGTTAGACAACTGATCTTTCAGCCCACCTTATGGAAAGCAGGAACTGAGGCCCATGGACAAAGTGATCAGAAAATCGCCTATGCGCTGCCTACCCTGAGGAATTAGATGGATTGCCTCTATCTATGCCAGTAATTACACCGGCTATCTTACCCCCAAACCGAAACACAGCAGTGCAATAACGATATTTTGCTCATATATATAAATTTACATAAAGTATTGTCGTATATTTTGGGAGAGAAGTGTGTTTGTTTTGTTGAATAGTATTTATTTTATAAGGTGATGATAATATCAAACTTTCTCAAAATTGTAAATTTTCTTAGTCAACTCCATTGTGTGAGTGCGTCAGGTGCTTTTGCTGGCAGTCTCAATAGATGGCACTTCAGTACAAATTTCAATGTCACAATGTCACATATTGGGACATTGGAAATATTAACACTCAGTCCTAATAAACGTCAGCGTGTCTTAAAATTATGCAAATAATTTATATATAAGCTAATTATTTCAAAGTTCTCATATGAAGCGTTAAAGGTATAATATTAAGTGCTGAATCTGTCTGTTTTGTCTTGTCCTGTTATGCTTGTTATATTTGCCACGAATAAATTATTTGTATTTGTATTTAAAGGTACATTAATCATCGTTTAAATGCCCTAATAGTTGATTTTATCTTATCGATGGCAACTCAAGCTATAATGACGAGTATTGATACAGCGTCGGGTACTAGTACTAGAGATCAGAGTCGGGTAGTAGTAGAGATTTAGGTATTTAGCTGAAGGAAGTGGTCACCGTTTGCGTTCGAGTACCAACATTACGTTAGCTATACCTTCTAATAAGACCCGTATTTACTCTAAGTCTTTCACGGTGTACGCTGCGAAGCTGTGGAACGAGCTGCCCCTGTCACTTAGGCAATCCCAGTCTGTAGCATCACTCAAGGTTAATTTGAAGAAGTTTTGGCTGTCCAATATAGTTTGATTAGGTTGAATACTGTATATATACTATATATATTTATATATTTTTATGCGTATTTATCTCTTAGAATGATATTTATTTGTATAGGGTTTATTTATGGTATATAATTAATATTCATGTTTTTCTTTTCTTCCTGGGTATACTTGTTGTACATTGTATGTTTGTCTATCCTATTATTTTACTCTCCAACTCAGTTACTCTAAGGTTAGCTGGAAGAGATCCCTAATAGGGATAAGCTCGCCCTTGTAATACTTTTTTTTTACGATTGTGTCGAATTTTATCTTATGTACAATAAAGTGCTTACTACTACTACTACTACTACTAGTAGTAGAATTTTTTGTTTTTTTTTACATTGCTTTTTATTTTCCTGGCGAATGCTATAAGCACGGTCACTGTCACTACCACATTGCCTAAACATATTTGATATAGAATTCTCTCTATCCCCTATCGAAACCAAAAAATCAATCCCTAAACATTTCCCCAATATCACGTCAGATTTAGCTCAACAATTAAGGCCGGTCGGCCATTACCGTGTAGCCAATGAAGCTGCAAGCTTCGACTTAATTAAAAGAAAACATGTTCGTACGTGCCGGCGAGAGCGGGAACGATGTGTTTGTATCTCACACGTATGTTTACTTTACGTTTTACTGTTGGTTAGAAAAGTAAAGGTTATCATTTGAGCACGTGGGTACATTTATTTGATGTTACTGCAAATATACTTATGTGAATTACAGCTGCAGGTCTAGCCAAGATGCAATTCCGCTATCGTATACGATAAACGATAAGTCACGTGAGTATAATAATGTATGGAAATGGTCACGTGACTTTTGGTACTTCTTTCATTCTCAAATTCGCATGCATTTGTTACTTATCGTTTATGCCGGTAACGCCTGCAGTAGTTATGAAAATGACTCATTAATCATCAATAATTAAGCTTATAGTAAATGTGTTATTTGTCTTTTCCTATATAAATTTCAGATAAAAACGATCAGAACATTATCGCATCCTTTATTTAGACAAATATACTATAAAGTTTTATACAATCATGGACATTTTATATACTTTAGGAAACGACGTTACTTACAAATGACTAAAAAAGGTACTGT
Source organism: Thaumatotibia leucotreta (assembly GCA_025490895.1). Taxonomy (NCBI): domain Eukaryota; kingdom Metazoa; phylum Arthropoda; class Insecta; order Lepidoptera; family Tortricidae; genus Thaumatotibia; species Thaumatotibia leucotreta. The sequence continues at coordinate 10,685 of JALPQI010009816.1, read as the reverse complement.
GGTTGGCTTGTATTATAAGCAAGGCAGTTAACAAGTGCTCAAATGTAAAGAAACTAGATTAGATAAATCTAAATAACTAAAAAATCCTTTTCAGTAACAACAGATGGCGCTTTTTTTACGCGCGAGTGCGAAAAGTTGTTCATTTTACGTCAGGCCGAAATGTACTATTTTAAAGTAACGATTTCGGTATTAAACAACGTTTTGCCACATATATTTTTAGCATGGTAATCGATCTACTTTAAAATTAAGACAATCTGAAACACAAACTTCATTATCCCAACCTAACCCTTTTACCGCTCAGCAACTAAAATTTTATGTACACTTGTGAACCCGTTGCGTTAAAACAGTGTGGTTATTTCTGGACTTACACTAACAAACGATGCCGGTTAGATTCTGCCGAACGGATTATTTACGATTCTAAACGGTGGCTTAAAATAGATCTAGCATTTGGTAATACAAGTGTATGCGAGACTTTGGTAAGAAATGTATGTATTACCCTAAAGTTTGCTTATCCTAGGGAGTAAGATTGCCTACTTGAATTTAGAGTCCGGTGTACATTTTTTACGAAATTGCTCATCTTTGTGATACTACATATATCGGAGTAATTAAAAATGATTCTGCAAGCATTTTAGCATTTAAGTTTTATTTTCATAAATAAATATTGACATTTGTTTTTTTACATGTTCAAGATAAGGAATTGAATTGAACAGACTTATGTCTGCTTTTTCAGCTGATGCTTTTTATTACTTATACCGCGACCACGACATTGGTCTAAGGTGACCAGCTTAGCGGAAAACCATACGTGCGAGAGGAAGTACCCATATCGGCATCCCGCTCATGGATTCGCTCGCCGCTGGTCGCCTTAGACCAATGTCGTGGCCGGGCCTTTAGATGCATATTTATTGTATCACACATTTTATTTCTAAAATGACATATGTAAACTCTGTTGCTCAGTGTGACAGTCGCAATTGATCACATATTCCGATATTTGACATTTCGGTCGAATCGTTTCTGATACTCTATGCACCTACCCTTAGGTGCATAGAGTATCCTAAACTCAGTATTAGTAAATTTTTTGGATATATGCAATCTTTTATAACGCTAGGCGCCTTTGACTGGTCACTTACACTTACTTTAGGGTCACTACCACCTATGCTATAGAAGCCGTTAAAATATATGCAAGTAATAATATACAGTGTAGTGTAATGTAGTGTCGTATCAGGAGCTCAAAACGTTAGCAGGACAACGAACATAATGGCGTTTACTCCACCGACAAGAGCCAGGCTCTTAAGAAGAAAAAGAAGAAGAATAATATACGCACTCTGAAGCTTAACCCCCTTATTCATAAACGTCTGCTAACTTAACAAGCCGCTAATAATTGTTTGTCCCTTTCGGTATTAACAATGTGTCCATAAGAGCAAAAGGGACAAACAATTATTAGCGGCTTGTTAAGTTAACAAACGTTTATGAATAAGGGGGTAAGTGTAAAGGTCTGAGTGGCGAGTGTCGAGCGGCGCGACAAGCGGAGCGTGCGGCGGCGCGTTTAGCGTCCAAGGAATTTGCAGTCCACCCTGGAACGGCGTACGCTCAAGCCGCGCGCATACGTTTGCATTTGTGTAACACGCACTTTAAACCTCACGCCTCGCTCAAGCGACCACTCTGCACGCTTAGTGGCCTGACCACGAGATTGGTCTAAGGCGACCAGCGGCGAGCGAATCTATGAGTTGGAGCGGGATGCCGATATGGGTACTCCCTCTCGCACGTAACGTTTTCCGCTAAGCCGGTCACCTTAGACCGATGTCGTGGCCGCGGCATAAAGGTTAAAAAGCATCAGCTGAAAAAGTTGACATAAGTATGTCCAATTCAATTCCTTATCTTGAACATGTAAAAAAACAAATGTCAATAATTAATTATGAAAATAAAACTTAAATGCTAAAATGCTAGCAGGGTCATTTTCAATTAGGTACTCCAATATGGTATCACAAAGATGATACTCCCTCTCGCACGTAACGTTTTCCGCTAAGCCGGTCGCCTTAGACCAAATTATCGTGGCCGCGGCATAGGATGTGAAGTATCCAACGCTCCATCTCAAGGCTCGGCCCACACCTGCCCACGGGTATCACGGCAGATTGCCTCTCCAAGACCCTTTGACTTTAATTTCAATCTGGGCCCCACATTCTCAGGATTCCCGGGAAGGTATATTAGACCGTTACGCAATTTCTGTGTAAGGTTATACTTTGTATAGCTTTGGACCATTGACTAACATCACTAGACGGCGGATTAGGAACTTGAAGGCCTAACCACCTTGTACTTGCAATTCAAACGCTTTTTTATCACTTTGTTTAGTTAAGTGACAGTAGAAATGTACAAGTTGTAGAACAATCTCAAAATTGCGGGAATAAGCTCAGAAATTTCCAAGAATTTTCATGGGAATTTAAGAGTAAGTTCTCAGCGAGAATGTTTCCATGAGAACTTATAAAATAGTGTTATGAAGAATAATGTATTTCATGATTGAGTAAATAAGGCGTAAAATATACCTTGAAAGAAAAGAAAGAAAAAGTTCTCTAAAGAAGTTTCGCAACTTATGAAACTTCTCCTCGGTACATTGCAAAGTGACAGTTTTTTATCGATAAGTCGATAACACAGCTAAGTCAATCCCTCTGACAGGTAGAATTTTGCTATGAAAATTCCAGTCTTTGGTCATGAATGTGGACGCAATTTAAATACGCAATTGCGATCTTATATGAAATTAGTACGAGAGTAAAATGTGCATCTTGTGGACGCCTCTCCACAAGATGGACAGAAAGACTTGGTAAAGATAACTTAAATATGTAATAAGAATCGATCGCATGGTGTCAAATGTCAATGGGGTGAAAAAAATTTATGCTCGATTTACGAGTAGGTTTATTAAATATCTACAGTTACCGTGGTGTCTTCGACTTTGTAAACTGCCCTTAACTATCTAGACATTTTACGTCGACCGATGGACGTCTATCAGCAGAGAATGAATGATGATGTATTTCTAAATAGGTATCTTATTTGCTTCATCTTCTAGTAGAGGTGATCTGTGTAAGTTTATATTTTGTATAGGTAGTAACGGACAGTTGACAAAGCCAAAGATATGGTAACTGTATACATTTACCAAGGGGCTACCGGGAATATCGATAATCGTAAATCGAGTATGTATCTCTTTCATCCTATTGGCGCCTTCAACTACTTCGCGACGTTTCGAGCACTTTACTGGGTTCGTGATCTACGGGTGACGTGCTATATACCTACGCGATATAATCAATTAAATTAGGTTTATTTCATAAGTTATAAATATTATATTTTAGAAAAAAATGCGCACAAACTCACAATTTTAATAAATCCAACAATGCCGTGTGGTGACGGCAGTAAGAATACATTTGTCACCACCACAACTCCTCCTGCGGGTGTCGTAAGAGTCGACTAAGAGATTGATGTATCACTGACCATTTTACAAGATTGATGATGGCCTTGCCCAGCGTGGCGATTATGGGCATTTACCTCCTAATGCGTCTATACGCATAGTTAATAGGAGAGGCCTACGTCCAGCAGTGGACTAACATAGGCTGATGATGAGGATGATGACTACAAACAAGGTAAGTAAAGAATTTTGATAGTGAAAAGGACAGTTGCCCTCGTGATATTAACGCGGGCTTACTTCCTATGCGAGTACGAGCGGGATAGATAGGAAGTTAGCCGTGTGGTGACGGCAGTAAGAATTCATTTGTCACCACCCAACTCCTCCTGCGGGTGTCGTAAGAGTCGACTAAGGGATTGAAGTGTCACTGACCACTATTTGATAAAAGATTGATGATGGGCAGCAGCGTCATCATAGTGGACACATTACTGTGTTCGCCAATCCTCTTGCCCAGCGTGGCGATTATGGGCATTTACTTCCTAATGCGTTTATACGCATAGTTAATAGGAGAAGCCTACGTCCAGGAGTGGATTATCATAAGCTGATGATGAGATATGAAGTAATGCCGCGTTAATAACGTGGCGGCAGCTCATGGCAAACATGAGAAAAAGCAGTGTATCGTAACTAAACAGGTAAATGTTATCAATAATAATATTATCTTATCTAAATAGCACGCAGCGCGCACGTGGTACGAAAGCACCGGTATTTATTTTACCACCGCTAGAGCAGGTATCTGGAGCATTAAAACACGTGTGCTTTTATAATTTATGATATCAACATGGCAGACATTAAAAATAATTAGTTCAAATATTTAAGAAACCTTGTATCTAAAAGTCTACAAGTTCTGGAAATATCAAATCTATAAACAGTAAAATACGAGTAGGTAACAAAACTTAAATAAATAAGTAATAGAACAATAATAAACAAATTGACCTAGTCCCACGGTAAGCTCAATAAAATTAAGGTTTATATTGTTGATAGTACCAAGCAAACAATAAATTGTATTATAAATTGTAGAAGTTTATCGATAAAAGAATGGTATCTTAAACGCAATTTCATAAGAACTAATAAGCATATAAGTAATAAGTAGGTATGTAAGTATATAAGCGCTTTCTTGCTATTTATTTGTCCCCCTGGCTGTGAAACTTTCAGGTTACTGGTGCGCAGAGGATAAGAGTTTTCTTAGGGCACTTCGGTTCGTTCCTGGAGCAGAAACTGTCCGTCGCGATTCAGCGCGGAAACGCAGCGATGGCACCTTTGCTCCGGGAATCAATCAAGGCGGTTTTGATCGGTATGTTCATTAGTAAATATTTTTATAGGTTTCTGTAAGGTTTAAGATTTTTTTACGTTAACATTTTAAGATTTCTTTAGTTAATTTGTTCCTTATGATTTAGTTTGTATTCAATATTATTGTTTTCAGTTATTTAACCTTAATTGTACAAGTGTATCACTTAAATAATTATATATTACATTCAGTCGCTATCAGATAATGTATACATAAGTGTTCCAAAAGCTTTACTATTTCTATTTGTTTTACCGCGGGAGGTATCTAGAGCACTAAAACACGTGTGCTTTTAACTTTACGATACGCTACAAATATTTCTTTCGGTACGAATATAAATCATTCTTTCATTTGAAAAGTTTATGGTTTTAGATTCACTGTTATACCTTGTGATTTAGCGTACTGCCCATACAAATGTTGTGATATTTATAGAATTGTAATTGTATCTATACGTATGTATATATAATAATAAAGCTATTTACAAAAAAAAATTGTAAGTCTTTTGTGTATTTGTCGTTTAGTCTGTTCTGCTTATAATATTGGACAGAACATCACGATAAAACGGCTGATTTTTATGAAAATTTCACCATTTGATTAAGACCTCGGGTCAGGATGATATAAAAAAAAAACATTTATATGAGAGAGTAAATGGGTGTATTATTTCATGATCGATCCAAGAATTCGTACTAAGTTTTATGCTATAGTGGAAAATCTATATCGGTATATATGGTAAGATATAAAGAATACCTAATCGTAGTCAGTCAAAAATCAGTCATCAAAATATTACGGTTCTTGTAAGGAACACATTTTATTTTTTTACTGTCTATCACGATTCTTGAGATAGGAGTCTGGTCACAGATAAACAGACGGGCCGTGAAACCAAAGTAATTTTTTGTATCCAATAGTTATGTAACAGATATGGTGCTTCACAATACTTTTTTTACTGTCAATATGTTATATGATATTTGATTCAGAAATAAGGCTTGAAAACAACTCTATCTTCTGATTTGTGAACTGCCAGTTTTAAGAAATACGAGTAGACATAAACAAAACACTAATTACTGGCAAATTCAATCATTAAATTAATTATATCAAATATAAAAAAATAGGTTCACTTGGCGCCGATCCGTGGAGCAAAAGATGGGTGTGTTGGGCATGGGGTGGAATGAAAGGACCCAAACTGCCCAGGACCGAAGCCAGTGGAAGAAAATTATTCGAGCCCTACACTCCAACAGAGGGTAACAGGGTCAGAAGAAGATAGGTTCCATTTCATGTACACATATTAAAATTAAAAAAAATCCACAAAATTAAGGCATAAAGAAAGACTATTTTCAAAGTGTTGACATAACGCCAATTTCATAAGTACCTAATACCACTTTCCATAAAATGTACCTACCTACCGTCCACAACCAACGCAATCCCAAACAATGCACATTACCAAATCGCGCATTCGAAAATACGGTAATTGGTCGATGGCACAGATTGGGAAACTATCCCAGCCAGATATTACCGAAAAGGCAGTTTCGCAGACATTAGTGGGGAAATTAGTTTACGTATGAGTTAGTGGTGGAGTCGATAACAATTAGAGGCGCGTGGGGAAATTGGAGCAAGTACTAATTGCGATACAAAGAGATAAATACGTTGGTATTGGTATTTGTCTCGTTTTATGCTATAAAATCTAGTTCTGGATTGTTTACGTAGCCGGAGGTTGATTGATGAAAAGAGAGTTCAACAACAAGTGATGGAATTATGACGAAAAATCTAAATTTAATGTAAAAAAAAATATGAATAAAAAAGGCGCCTATTCCCAATTAAAAACATTAAAAACGTGTTAAAATAAATCTATTAATATTAAATTGTAAATAGGAAGATAAAATATATATGTACATGATAAAAAAAGGCCGTCAAAACGGAAACTGTAGACCCTTGAGAAAACCTCGGCAGCATTCATTCCACAACCGTAGCGTACGCGGGAGTAAATTCCTTTTAAACCGTATACACACATCATCAGTCTATCTCAGTCCATTGCTGTTGGCATCTTCTTTTAACTATGATGTGTATGGATGCTTTAGGAGGGTAATGCCCATAATCGCCACGCTGTCCACTATGATGTCGCTCAGGAGCCATCATCAATCTTCTATCATCGAAAGCTCAGCGATACTTCAATCCCTTACTCGACCCTTACGACACCCGCGGGAAGAATTAGGGCGGTGACAAATGTATTCTTACGGCCGTCACCACGCGGCCAAACCTCTCAGCTCGGCTCGACTCTTAAGCACAGTTCAAAATAATCTTTGAAAAGAGGCGAATAGTACGTCATTGAAGCCTCGTCGGAACAATGCCTGCCTGTATTGTCTATGCTTAGCATGGTGCATCATTTTATTACGACCAACGCTTGTGTTTACGGCGGCCGGTATTTCACAACTGGGCCACAATATAGTCAAGTGCATAATGTATCGAAATACTAGTCTTTGACGAGACACGCACATTAATAGACAATGTATTATTTAGTCCGTGGGCTAGTCGGTCTGAAATTAGAAAACGGTATAATTTGGGGGTACCAAGTGTTCTTTTTACAGTAGTTAAACATATTCATAAGGATGTTGAAAAAGTATGATAGACATCTCAAAGTGGTAGCTAATAGGCATATGGGCTATTTCAAGATTTCCGTTGTATGACAGGTATGGTTAAAATTAGGAAGTACAAATTTTCCTTTTCACGGCTGTTAGGTAAGCTTATAAAAGCGTCAAAAATGCAAGATTGCCATTTATAAGTGCTACCTAACAAAAATGGGAGCCAATCAAAAATGGTGGATCTCAAGTTTTACAAAATCAAGTATATCTCGAGAACTATTAAATATATCTAATTACTCTCTTGAACAATATTAAAGACATATCTGTAAGCTTCATATTTTGCATATACACCATATTGCTAAAACCAACCATTAATTAATTATGACCAAATTTATGAAAATTTCGTGATTTTGATTTTTTTTATGTCGTGTTTTTACATAGTAGTCATGACGCTAGAAAAATTAAATATTTTTTTAAAGATAGTGTATTTAATAAGCTTTAATTTGATGTATGTAACTTGTTGGCGGTATAAAAAAAAAGACCCATAAAAAATATTTAAATAAATTGTAGTCATTATCCACCGTATACTTAGTGATTTAAGAGGCGATGGAAGTGCCACTCGTAAATAATAGTGCTTATTTCAAATAACCAAGATTGAAAAATATAAAAAAATCGCCTCTTAAATCACTAAGTATACGGTATAATGACTACAATTTATTTAAATATTTTTTTATGGGTCTTTTTTTAAATACCGCCAACAAGTTACATACATCAAATTAAAGCTTATTAAATACACTATTTTTAAAAAAATATTTATTTTTTCTAGCGTCATGACTACTATGTAAAAACACGACACAAAAAAAATCAAAATCACGAAATTTTCATAAATTTGGTCATAATTAATTATTGGTTGGTTTTAGCAATATGGTGTGTATGCAAAATATGAAGCTTGCAGATATGCCTTTAATTTTGTTCGAGAGAGTAATTAGATATATTTAATAGTTCTCGAGATATACTTGATTCTGTAAAACTTGAGATCCACCATCTTTGATTGGCGCCCATTTTTGTTAGGTAGCACTTATAAACGGCAATCTTGCATTTTTGACGTTTTCATAAGCTTACCTAACAGCCGTGAAAAGGAAAATTTGTACCTCCTAATTTTAACCATACCTGTCATACAACGGAAATCTTGAAATAGCCCGTATGCCTATTAGCTACCACTTTGAGATGTCTATCATACTTTTTTAACATCCTTATGAATATGTCTAACTACTGTAAAAAGGACAGTACCAAGTGTCCTTTTTACAGTTAAACCCCCCAAATTATACCGTTTTCTAATTTCAGGCCGAGTAGCCCACGGACTAATTGGCCGTGTGGTGACGGCAGTAAGAATACATTTGTCACCACCCCCTCCTGCGGGTGTCGTAAGAGTCGACTAAGGGATTGAAGTATCACTGACCAGTATTTTATAAAAGATTGATGATGGGCAGCAGCGCAATCATAGTGGACACATTACTGCGATCGCCAATCCGCTTGCCCAGCGTGGCAATTATGGGCATTTACCTCCTAATGCGTTTAATACGCTTAATAGGAGAGGCCTACGTCCAGCAGTGGACTATCATAGGCTGATGATTATGATGATGATGATGATATCACGTATTAATTTAATTACATCTCAATTATTTTAGTTTCACCAGTCGTTTATCACTTAGCTGTTCAACTCAAGGTTCTACTCATTAGCAATTAGGTACGTTTAACCTGCTAAGAATAAGAGGTACATGTTTTTGTTCATTGCCCCAAGATCAACTATTTGAATTAGGATATTTCTTAGCAACTTTTTGTATGTTGAAACTTAGTTTGTTTTCTTTCTTTGTCCGTGTGTATGTTGTAATGATAAGGTGTTTCGAAAGAGAGATCCTACAAAAACCAACAAAAATAAGAGAAACGAAAATCAGTAGATTTACTAATATGTAACCGAAAGTTTTACACCATATCACTTCCCAAACTATTGCTTATACAGTGTGTTAACATGATGCAGGCTTTTATTTGAACCGAGGATTGAGATGCAGATTCTTAGCCAAACCATGTGCATTATTTGTTTAAAATCCTAATTTTAAAAGTAATTAACTTTCTAAGAAAAGTTAATTGCGAAGCAATGTACTTCAAAATAAATCGTTAATTGGCACTTGACAATGACAGATCGCAGCTACTCGCAACGTTTGACAACTAAGCAGTACACGCGTTACAGTGATCGTTCGAACGAAATAAAAATAATTGTACAGTTAATTTAAATATTTGTCAACTCTTAATACTTGAAAACGATTGCCAGTAATGCGTATTATTACCCATTTTCGTAAAAGCCTGGGTCATGGTAACACACTGTATAGTTCCATTTGGCTGAATCATCACAGGCAAATCAACGTTACGCAGACGTTTGAAAAAATCATTCGCATAAAATAATTTTTCAATCAAACTTTACCTAGTTACCAAATAAAAATTCGACCAAATGAAAGTCGGCAAATAATAATTTGTCAAAGTGAATAATCTGGTAAAGTTGGTTGTCAAGTGATATTGCAGCATTGAGCAGGCCTCTATTGTCATAGTGATAGTGTGCATATTCCACTATTTTCAGCACCATGGCCGCTCCGATATAATTATCTGATGGCGACTGTACATAGATACAACTGTATATTAAAATAAAAATATGTGGTGATAAAGTGGTTTCTATACGAGTAAAGGCAGCAAATTATAATAAATTAAGCCCTGAAGGGTTGGCAGTCCACAGAAAATTTTAATTTCGTGTGTTTTTTTATTGCAGCGGAATTTAGTTAAATACATACTTCACAATTCATAGTTTATATTTGAAAATAAATAATATATAATTAAAACCGAATTGGATTACTTAATGTATAATAGCTATAATTAACGTGTACAAACTTTCGAAACTTTAAGGTTTCCGTTGGGTCATTTTGACTATGGAATCCAAAAGAATGTTTCGAACATAATAAATTATATTAACATTTTCTTATACCATAAAACCATGCGGTGACGGCAGTATGGATATATTATAAGTGTTAACTACCCCAACCCTTCCCGAGAATGTCGTAAGAGTTAACTAAGGGATTGAAATGTCATTTTCAATTTATTACAGAAGAATTATATAGTGAACACACTACTGTAATCGCCAATTGCAAGCAAGCATGCTCAGCGTGACGATTATGGGCATTTACCTCCTAATGCATATAAGTAAATAAGAGAGGCCTATGTTCAGCAGTGGTATGTGATAGGCTACTGATGAATGTAAAACAAGACTTACCAAATCATCGTAGTAATTCGCAATATGCGAATACACCAGCGAATCGTAATCCATGGTCACAATCACAAA
>JALPQI010009815.1:0-26377 GCA_025490895.1 Thaumatotibia leucotreta | reverse complement strand
TTCATTAAAACCCGCACGAAGCGATGGATACCAGAACGGGGATCCGCGTACGAGAAAACTACAGGAAAAAATATTTTCCTAACTAGTGCGCAAAAACGAACTTTGCGCACGCTTCGCGCGCGGTAATTTCTCTTTTTGACGCACTTGTTATGAAAAAAATCATCCCTTACACGTGCAAAAACTTTTTTTTAACTCGGGTGATTGTCGCTCTCGTTTCACTCGGGCTCCAACTTTCACCCACGCCGAAAAAAGTTTTCCTGCACTAGTTAGGAAATGTACTATTGTGGCACACTGGAGGTTAAGCCCCCAATCAGACTTATTACAAAAGCCTAAGTAACTAGGTCTCAGCTCTGAAACAATAAGTATTGTTGATGTTGGCCTAACTATTGTAATATAATCAACTTGTTACAGTAACTTGCTATTTGGGAGGTGTCATTTAGTAACCCCAGGTGGCGACGTCACGTGTCACTTGTTAGCATTGTTCATTCAGATTTACAACATTTTTGAAGTATAGTTAAAAAAAAAGTAAACTAAAACTTGGTGTAAGTTCTTAAACTTCAAAACCGTCAGTAAAAATGTTCGTTGTTGTTTAAATGTGCATGCAGACCAAAAGAGCATTCGCTGTTCTATCTAAGTTTTTACACGTGTATCGAAAGACTTTTTTCATAACAAGTGCCTCAAAAAGAGAAATTTGCGCAAAGTTACTTTTCCGCACTAGTTACGAAAAAGAATTTCCACCCTGTATAGTATGCCAGTGTCCCTTAAAATAAATAGAATGATAAGTAGAGATATACCTGCTAAAATTCTCAAGCTTCGTCAATATTGTCCTTCATTTCATATGACGTAGGTAAGTGTGTACTAACCCTTAGGAACGTGACACCCGCCCCGTGACACCCCCCCCACACACGTGCAGTGTGAACCCGCCACCTTTCGGTCTAGTCGCGATGTAAGGTTAGGTAACTAAAGCGTAATTGGATAACCTACATTTTAGTAATACTAGAAGCTATACTTCACACACAAAATGTTTTTAATAAATATCTTGAGACATCTTGAATCCGGCCGTGTGGTGACGGCAGAAAAAATACATTTGTCACCACCCCAACTCCTCCTGCGGGTGTCGTAATAGTCGACAAGTGTCACTGACCATTATTTGATAAAAAATTCAGCGTCATCATAGTGGACTAACTACTGGGAATTAAAATTCCCAACTGTTACCACCAAACTAATTGGTGGTAACTACTGGGAAAAAGAATTCCCAGTAGTTACCACCAATTAGTTCCCAGTGGTAACAGGTGGGGAAAAAAATCCCAGTTGTTACCACTGGTGTCAAGTTGGTGGTAACAGGTGGGAATAACCCACATCTTCAAGTCAATAACTGGCAAGAAGTTGCGCAGGATCGAGACAGATGGCGTGCTCTCGTTTCGGAGGCCAAGACTCTCTTTGGGTTCCTGAGCCAAATTAGTTAGTTAGGTAGCACCATGCCAAGATTCTATGAATATCCCGCCGAAAATGTAGTAATGTAAACACAAACCAAACTACTTATTAAAAAAATAGATTAGTTCTACAAAACATACGTAAAATAATGTTAATAGCAAATAGCAACATCATAGTAGGTACAAAGGATTCATTCACCATCTAGTCCCGTGTACGGTTCACGTGAACTCGTGACAGACCGTAATTATTAATACATATAGAAACCTCATAAGTACGCATACTGTGGCGTGCGTTTGACAGTCATGTTATAATTCGGATTACACTTATATAATTAATGTTATAACCGATAGTGTAATTACAATCGCTTGAATAGTTGATGCTTGCTCAACTCTCATTTTTATCACTGTTGTGTCGCCTAAATCTAAACGTTTCTTCAAAGCGAATACAATAAGGTCAATGTGGATAACACCGCCTATCAGAAAAGTCCGTCTATCAACTGATTTCCGACCCTAACTGAACAGTATAAGACGCATATGACGGACTTTCCATCAAAATAAAATATGCCGGACTTACTTGCACTGACCTGATCTATATTATACAGTATTAGCGATCCACACCAGTTTTGCAGAGGTTCAATACAACCTACCTCTTGAATCACTTTATTTATTTTTATTTATAATAGCTTAAAAAACTAAAAAAAAAACGTTTTTTCGTATTCCTGACAGCAAATCCATATAATGGGGGTAGATTTCAAACTGCCAGTCCGCTATCTTGGGAAGGTCGCCATATTAGATTTGTAATGACGTTTCTTAGCTAGTCATGTATTGTCATCAGAACTTAGAGCGTGTGCAAAATTTCATCCTAACTTTTGACAGTTATAGATTAATCCCTATTAACATGAGGGTAAGACTCACCATTTTTCCGATAGTCTTAACGTCAGATATATAAGGCTTATTTCTAAACTGTCAAATTTTCATTCTTAGAAATCGGCAACTGTACCTATCTATAACTTATCTTTTAATATTGGAGCAGCGACATTGCACATTCGTTTTATATTCGAAAGTCCCAGTCCCACTGGTTTCACCACGAGCTATTAAGCTATGAACTATCAACTATGACACGAACAAAAGATACGCAATCCCGTGTAAATAAAAGAGACACGGCGATACTAGAGCTATCAGCTTTCGCCGGGCGAGTATCGCCGTGTCTCTTTATGAGACCAGTGCCATAGGCCCGTCTCGGTCCTAAGCTCGCGAGTCTGTGATAACACTGATAACAGCCCAACATCCCGCCTCCCTCCCCTTAGCCGAGGAACGTGACGTCCATGTCACGTGTCCTATTGAGGACCGATGGCACGTCATTGTTAAACGTAAGCTGACGTCACGACGTCAGACGTCTGGCCTGAAGGTTAGGATCCTTTGCTTTGGGAGGTTCGTCCAGCACTCAAAGTGCAGACCATCATCATTATATCATCGCTTTCAACCGACTTCATAAAAAAGGAGGTTCTCAATTCCACTGTATGTTTTTTTATCTTTATCACATCAGTCCTTCTGACTGGGTGAACCGATTTTGATGGTTCTTTTTTATTTGAAAGCTGATGGTTATCGATTGGTCCCACTTTAATTTGGTCCAGTTCTGACACTGGCACCCGTGAGATAATCATGTCTTAAATTTGCATTGAGCATGTTCACGAAAAATGGTCGAATAAGTCAATATCTATACACCGTGTTTTTATTGATTTCCGTTAAATTAAAGGGAAGCTTATTTAGGTCAAAAATAATCAATTTCTCTAAGAAACTGGTGTCTTAACTCATACTTAGTTGAGTTATAAAAAAATAAGTTTAATGACTGAACAAGTGTATTGCAACCTTTATTACGTACCCTAATGCTACTTATTTTGACATGTGCCGTCAGCAGCCGTCAGTCGCCTGAGATCTTATTCTTAAGGTTCTCTCACACTTGCCATTACAATTATTATGTATGAAAACGGAAAAAAGTTTTTTTTACGAAATTAACAAAAGCCGATATACCAGGCAACTTATATTAATTTCCCAAGTAACATATCCAATTTAACGGAATTCAATAAAAACACGGTGTATAAGCAGTCTTAATTTGTGCCAAGAGCCAGGCTTGGAAAAAAGTTTTTACATTTTATATCATAATAAAATAGACAAAGGGATTTCTTCTATTAAGTACTGAGTGAGACTATAGAGATATCGAGAATTGGTACGCACCTGTTGAAATAATTACTCAAATTGCCGAATAATCTGCCCAATCTTACATCACTACATGTTGAAAAGGCACGCTGTGTGTGTGTGTGTGTGTGTGTGTGTGTGTGTGTGTACGCTTACACATAAGACATTTGAAGGATCCACGGCAAAAACACGCCCAGTGCCTAAAAAAATCAGGGCAAATTCACACTTTATTCTGTAAGGTGGTTTTTCCTTCTGTAATTTGAATTGACTAGACATGTTCTTTCCGGGGACCCTTCATTTATTCATCGTATCGGTACAAGAATAGTTAGCCTGGTTCCTGAACTAGGCAAAGCCTGTACTGCAGGTAACCAAAATTCGGGATATTTGAGAAAAGATCTTTCTCGAGACTTAGAATAACCTATAAATACATGAATGAATGAAGATTTGAGGAATTTGTGTATACATATATGCATGTACTCGAGGCTGTGTAGTGAGCAGTAAGAATACATTTGTCACCACCCCAACTCCTCCTGCGGGTGTCCTAAGGGATTGAAGTGTCACTGACCATTATTTTATAAAAGATGGGCAGCAGCGTCATCGTAGTGGACACATTACTGCGATCGCCAATCCGCTTGCTCAGCGTGGCGATTAATGGGCATTTACTTCCTAATGCGTCTATACGCATAGTTAATAGAGCCTACGTCCAGCAGTGGACTATCATAGGCTGATGATGGTATGCATGTGTGTATGTGTAGGTGACTATGTATGTATGTCTATGCGTGTGTACAACTGTACATGTTGAACAAATGTGTACATTCACTTTACAACTCTCAGTAACTACTCTATGTCCTCATAATAAAGAGTTTCCATTGAATCAAAATCCCCGGCTATTGGCACCGTGCGCGATGACAGCGCCATTGACAGGTGGCCATTTTAGACATTATAGTCGCCGCTTTCAAGCGGGAAGTAAGTAAATATTTTGAAAAATATTAATTAAATTTTGTGTTATTTTAATATATAAGGCAATTTTGGACAATTGCAGTCAGTAACATTATTGCTAATAACATTAATATTGTTGTTTTCAGTTAGAAATGAGCCTACTCATAACTAAAACGGGGTTTCGTGCCATCACGCACGACATCGTTTTCCAACCGGAGACGATAAATAAAGGGATGAAATTGGTGCAAGCTGGGCATGTTCTCGAGGTTGAAGATATTCGCCAAGAAGACATGTCCCGTATCATCAAATCCCGAGTGGTTCGCCAAGCTTCAGTGACAGCAACGGCGTACAAGACAACTTTGTTTGAAAGTATTATGTAAGCCGATTTTTGTGTTTCGATACCGTTCAATAAAAGTTTTTTCTATTCTCTAACAAATAAATTTACTTACAGCTAAACACCAATTCTCATGTAGAGAGTGTATCGTGCGACTGCGTTTATAATAAGAGTGGGAAATGCAAGCAGCACTTATATACTTCATCAATGTTCGATGAATGGTCTTGGAAATCGGTAAAATTTACAGTCACTGTTCTTCTTGGTGTTATTGCAATTAACAATAACACACCTTACTAGGCCCATATTAAATATTTATCTGAAAACGATGAGAAAATATTTGCTGCAGTATGGATTTGACAGCTGAAGTCGGCGACCATAATGTCAATTTTAGCCGCAGCGAGCGCGGCGATCGTTTCGGCTACCCCCTCCACCCGCTTTGCACCCTGCCAATACTGACCAAATCGTCTCGGGCCTAGCCTACTACCACGAAAATCGACATTCGTAAATTTCAAGGTTTTTTTCTCTGTCACTCAAACGAACACGTCATTAGAGTAAGAGGGACAAATCCTCGAAATTTATGTGTTTCGTTTTTCGCGGTAGGGCCGCTAGTCCGTGTCACCCCCTCAAACTAAAAGTTAAACAACTAAATCGGTCACGCCTTAATGTAACGTCCAGTGTGCACCCGCCCTTACCAAACGTGATCATCGGCCGTCACGTGTACCCCCGCCCAACGCCCACTGAAGGCTTTGATATTTTATACAAATTTCAATGCGGTGAAGTAGACTAAAAAGGTGGACTGATGACCTGGTGAAGGTCGCAGGAGTCCGCTGGATGCGGGTGGCGCAGGACCGGTCATTGAGGCAGTCTTTGGGGGAGGCCTATGTTCAGATGTGGACGTTTTTCGGCTGATATGATGATGATGATGATGATGAAGTAGAAGAGTTTTAGTTTTAGAGAAGAGAAGAGTTTTAGAGAAGTCTTTAAATTTATTTTACAATATTTGATTACGGGGTGCTTAGACATTATTTATATTTTTTGTTTGTTTTCTGCTGACGAGTACGCAATGAAACAAGAACGATATCAGGGTGCTTAGACAAGTTGCCAATCGCTAACGCTTAATCGTCAATCATAAACGAAAGGCAGCTAACTGTCTTTGTCGCACTAATAAAAAAGAGTGACAAAGAGGGAAAACTACGATACGCTACTAAGCGTTAGCGATTGGCAAATTGGCTAAGCATCCTGTTTTTAGTCATTTTATGATATTCGACTGCATTTTTTAATACCTACATTAAAAGTATCGTAAAAGTACCCAACTTATAGTCCAAAAGCTACATCTAATATTAGATCTTTCTTTAAGTGTACCTAAATATTAAATTTCATTAATAAACTTGGATTAAACCAAAAACGGGTTTTATTACCACAACTTTTTTTAATTCATAAAAAATACTAAATCGTAACTTTTATTTCAATTTCTATCTATTTTTTGAGTAAGTAGTCGATACACATGGTAATTTATTTACATTATCTTAATACCTAACTATTTACAAAACGTTACAAACCTGACTGTAACTAAACTTTTTTAAATTTTTTTTTATGTTGGCACAACAAAGTGGCTCCACTCCACCTGATCGTAAGTGAAAAATAGAGCCCAAATCGCGGCGGCAACGAACAGGAGACCAGCAGTAACCTGTCAGTTGCCACCGCCTTGCTGGCCCGCTACATTCTTCTTCACGCTTTGTTTAAAGGGTCCCAACTTATCGCGCTAATTGGGTGTCTCTAATAATTATTAATAAACTGAACAAAAAATACCGCTAATAACATACATTATCAATAATCCATACAATTACATCATCTCATAGGTAGATAATGTAGACATATGTATAAACACAGAACACTTGTACATAGATAAATACTGAAATTGGCCACGGTCAGAGAGACGCGCTGAGAGAGCGCAGTTTTATTCCACATTCGCTCCTTGAAAACCACAATGGTAACGACACCTATTAAATTAAGGAAGTTTTTCAAAAATTACATAAAAACACATATTTAGAAAATTTCAAAAATTGTCAAGCAGATCTATTGTAAAATTTCATAAGAATAATTAAATTCTATCTCCTATGATAATATGTTCATTGAACCAATGCTTTATAAAGCTGCATTTAGACCAAACGAGCATTCGCACATTCTGTCCCCCACTCTACAAAATCAACGAATTTCAACGAATCACATTTTTAAATATTTATCACACGGGCTACTCACGTAATTTAAGTCGATAATTGCTCGACAATTCATGTCGTCACGTGACCATAATAATGTATGGATATGGTCACGCCACTTTCGTTCAAATCTGTCATTCTCATACACATTTTTCCGAGCCTTCGGCTCCGGCTCTTGGCACTGGTTAAGGCTACTTATTCAGTTTCAAGGAGGCTTAAATAATTAATAAGATAATTGCTCGACAATTCATGTCGAGCTTAAATTGCGTGAGTAGCCCGTGTGATAAATATTTAAATAATTATGTTTGCGTATCACGTTAAGTTATAATTCTAGAATCACATTTTGTGTAACGATGAATTTTGTAGAGTGGGGGATAGAATGAGCGAATGCTCGTTTGATCTAAATGCGCCTTAAGATTTTGAGCGACATTTTTTGATGGGAACTGTGTTTATGTGACTTATCAAAACTAATTTATTACCTCCTTTATTTGTAACATTTTTGTGAAACGCATCAAATTATTATCTTACTTTGTGTTTTTTCCAAGTAGTCACACTACTTTATCTAATATTTATAATTTAGCTTGTTGCTATTATTTACAGAGCAGGAACATCGTCAATATAATGTGACGAATTGTGACGACCGCGGTAAATGGCACCAACTATACTCTCTCGTGTCGTCTCCGCGCCGGAACGTGATGGTTACATAAAGGCACGTGAAGCCAACGGACGCGGCACGTTTCCGATGGCGTAACGACCAATCAAGTCTGTTTGAAGGTTGCGTCTGTGGCTTTAACTTTGACAATGGCGTATCGAGTCAAATATTGATCTAATGGGTAAGCTGGTGCCCACCAGCTTACCCATAGCCGGTAGCCCTACCGGGATATACTAATGCGGTTTAGTTTAGAAATTAATCAGGGCATTTTCA
This sequence comes from Thaumatotibia leucotreta, assembly GCA_025490895.1. Lineage (NCBI taxonomy): Eukaryota > Metazoa > Arthropoda > Insecta > Lepidoptera > Tortricidae > Thaumatotibia > Thaumatotibia leucotreta. The sequence goes on along the minus strand of JALPQI010009815.1, from coordinate 18,334 downwards.
CTTCTAGGGTTACCCAATTAGCTTAACTCTCACAAAAAAGTTAACTTCGATGTCAGTTTTGTAACGCGTTTTAAAATAGTACCATTACGACACAAGTCTGAAGAACATGAAATTCGAAACGAGTGGCGATGTTTTTGTGGCGATACGAGTTACGAATTTCGTTATTGCACGTGTCTTGTACGACGTTTTTTAATGCAGGCCGTCCGAAGTTTTGGACCTGATGTAAAATGACACACTTCTCGTAATAGATCCTAAAAAAGGCACCATCTTACTAAAAATATTTTTTAATCATTTAATCCAGAAAGAATATGCGTTTATTCATTATAAAAAAAAAATAATAGAGTGGATTTACGTAAATATTTCATTCTTAATTGTCGTGACAATACTGACATCGACGTTAAATTTTTTGTGAGAGTTAAGCTAATTGGATGTACCTAGAAGTGAAAATGCCCATCTGGGTCGCGTTTTAAAATAGTACATTACGACACAAGTGCGAAGAACATGAAATTCGAAACGAGTGGCGATATTTTTGTGGCGACGTGTGTTACGAATTTCGTTTTTGCACGTGTCTCGTACGACGTTTAGTGCAGATGGACGTCCGAAGTTTTGACACACTTCTCGCAATAGAGCCTAAAAAAGGCACCATCTGTACTGAAAAGTTACATTTTACAATTTCGCTGTTTGCCTCTCTAACGCACGCACATATTGGCTAGAAAGAGAGGCAAACAGTAAAATTGTTAATTGTAACTTTATAAAACGCGGCCCTGATGGCTTATCTTGATTCAGTGTTTAATCGTTTGTCGTTGTTGCTAACAGGTTCTAACATGTATGCAAGTGCGAATGTGACGAGTAGAATAAACGGTAAACGCATGACCATCATCATCATCATCATCAGCCTATGTTAGTCCACTGCTGGACCTAGGCCTCTCCTATTAAGTATGCGTATAGACGCATTAGGAGGTAAATGCCCATAATCGCCACGCTGGGCAAGCGGATTGGCGATCGCAGTAATGTGTCCACTATGATGACGCTGCTGCCCATCATCAATCTTGTAAAATGGTCAGTGACACTTCAATCCCTCAGCCGACTCTTACGACACCCGCAGGAGGAGTTGGGGTGGTGACAAATGTATTCTTACTGCCGTCACCACACGGCATTGACCATCATAGCCCACCTGAATTGCGATGTGTCATTCTGACTGACATAAACTTCAATAACTGACAAAAACTGGGTGCTTAGACAAGTTGCTAATGCCTTACGCTTAATCGTCAATCGTAAAAGAAAGGCAGCTAACTGTCTTTGTCGCACTAATATGAAAGAGTGACAGAGAGGGATAACTACGATACGCTACTAAGCGATAGCGATTGGTAATTTGGCTAAGCATCCTGACAAGCGGAGCCTAAACTGAATTGCATTGAGAGACATAAGACACAAGACATTTATTTCCATATTATTTACTCAAAAATGGTACACTGCAGACCACGGTTCCCGCTTACCATCGGATGGGATGTTTGTTTGCCACGAACATAAAATGGATGGCAAGAACTTTAATAAATCAGCAAAAATAGCTACGTTACGTAACGTTATTTGAGGAGTAAAATGGGTCAACATTCTTTTCGTTGTCTTGTTTCATACCACTCTGTCACGCTTCTAGTTGCTGTTTCGACTCAGTAAATAAAAAAATCCGGTGCACTTGTATTTCTTTTTCACGCTAGATTTTAATCCATACATCTAAAATTGGAAACAAAACATCACATCATACAAAAATCACAACCGTGTCCGTGTCACGTTTTTAGGGATACAAAATAAGACAACGACAAGAATTTTGACCCAAATATCAATTATCTCAAGAAATACAACAAAATTGTAGCAAAATCCCAACTTTCCAACCGCCATAGAACTTACTAGACTGAATATGCTGGTAGTTTATAATTTTACGTACTTATATCATCAGTATTAAACCTAAAAAAATCTAAACAAATATGGCTGACATTCCCTAGCATTTCACGTCTATACAGATGTCGTGAAACACGATCCCAGATTTTTTGTACGTTAATACTAATTAAATATCCAGCGTCTTCGGTACAATGCCACAAGGGCCAATCTTCGATTTAGGTTAGGTTAAGTAGTTTAAATAAATTATAAATATTGGATGTCATATACCAAAGAAAAAACGACCAAGAACACCAACGTCCGAGGTGGGGATCGAACCCACGTGCTCAGCTTTCGCGGCTGATGCCTGCACCCTTCGGCCACTCAATTTTAGTTTAAATAGTTAGATTTAATCTATGTATATAAATTGTACAATATTCAATATCAATATTTTTTTACAAAAAATGTACATATGTGAAATTGATCGTGTTCTAAAAATGCATAATTATGAAATAATGCAAGTTTTTAGGTTTGTTTAATTTTTTTTTAGATTCCACAGACGATTGGTATACGTCAAACTTAATTCCAAAAGCTACTTGTAACGTCACGACCCAAATCGGAACGTACGTTTTTACTATTCATCCCAAAATAGGCATGGAAATAATAAAAACCTTATGTAGGTGTCACCAAGACCACTTTCACATAGACTCAGGGACCGGAACCTTTATTTTCTCCACACAAAAAGAACGGTTCTTTTTTCGTTCTTCGGTATGTAAATTGTAAGTTGATGGAGTAATTAAAAAAATGACAATTGTAAATTACATAAATTATTAAGGAGTACGTAATGAGTATAAAACAATTTACAATATTGGGCTATTTCGAGGTTTTTGTAAAATACCGGTTCCGGTCCTTGCATAATGCATAGACTACGATTATGTACCATGTTTTTTGTTGCGTTGAATTCAACTGGTTGCATTCACAACTTATAATTGTATCGTAAGTTATAATTTAATTGTAGTATAAAACGATACGAGTATACCGAGTAACTACTAGCAGGTATCGTATAAAGTTTTGTTCGTAAAATATCGTTCCTGACGAGAATACAATTATTGTTACAAAATCATAGTGCCCAATTTGATCATTATGCTGGCACGCGAGTGCAAATATAGTTCGTGGATATCTGGGTTGGTGGGAACTTGTAAGGAAACCATAGTATTGATGAATTGTTAAATTTAAAAATAACTTTATAATAACGTGTCCTTATAGACATGCGATTGTAAATGTCTACTAGTTAAGTTATTTGATAGTTTTGGACCCATTATTGCAACTTCTGCTGGGAAAATCAATGTAGGTAATTTAAATGAAAGTGGCCTATTAATTGTCTGTTTATTTCCTTACGACTCAAGTGTAAGCGTTAAATTAAGTAAGTGTAAGTGTTAATAAGTCTGAACTTATTAACTAGATGCAATTACAGTGAAATCAGCACCGTTAATTAATAAACAGGGGATGATGGGAGTAAGTAATTGGTCACTTACTTAATACGCTTGTGTAGGATTACCCAGTTTATGGTCGTTCCAACTACATAGGTCACTAAAAAAGAATTCCAACAAATAGAGAAATATGAACGCCGATATTTTCAGTATTTAGATTTTTTTTTGGTAAATTAAAAATATAATAATTTAGAGCCAAACATTGCATATGAAAGATCTCTTTGTTTTACATTTCTATAGGTTCCTATAGCGAAACTTATTTAGTGACCTATGTATTAGGTACAGTCAACCAATTAGAGCCCTAGGTCACTCTACATCTACAACCATGTCAAACAAGTAGTAAGAGAAGTCTTATAATCGGATTTATGGGCGTTCTCACAAACCGTTGTTGAAACCACTTTGTCATTAAATTCGGACAAGTTTGGGCTTGTTCTACTCAGGATCACGAGTTCTTTCAATTCTAATAGGAGAAAAAAATGTCCCATAATGATTTTTCCATTACGATACCGTTTTTTCATAGATGTTCTAAGGCGGTAGCGTAATAGAAGGAATGAAAACTGTATGAAAATTATGGGACATATTTTTCCTAACAGAATCGAAAGAGCTCGTGATTCTGAGTCGAATAAGCCTAAACTTGTCAAAATTAAATAACAAAGTGTTTTCAACAACGTTTTGTGAAAACGCCCTTATATCGTCACTGTGAAAAAATTCTCGAGTGGGTTAGGTTTTCAACTAGTTGACTTTAAGTGATCTGTGGTGCCACGTGAACCACGTGAAGCTAATATTAGAGTGCTGGATGTATGTTCCCGCTGTTTCGGGATCCAGTCACGTGACCATGTAACATATAAACATCTATAGGCAGGAAAAACCGTGTCAAATACATACACGAACATAGATTTTCCATTCAATGAAACACAACTGTTTTACATATATATTTCGAGAACATCGGATTTAGGTATCGTTTTTAGGGTTCCGTAGCCAGAATGGCAAAAACATCATTAAATAGGTCTCTAGAAAAGAATAAGGGTCTGTAAAATGAAAGTTTTTTCTAAAGTCAATGTTTCCGGAGATAATTCTCCTCCTCCTGCTCCAAAAGAAAAAAAATGATGTCCCCCCTTGAAATTTTGACCCGTAATTTCAAAAAATATAAAAAAAAATCACGAATAGTGGACTTACATAATACTTTAAAATAAAACTATTTCGAAAATGATCAGCCCAGCCGTTTTTGAATAACTATGGATCCTACACTGAGCATGGGCTGACATGCTCTTGGCCGGTTTTTTTAAAACTAGTTCCTTCTTAGTGGCCAGGGCAAGAACATAAAAAAATAAAAACGTTGCATTAAAGTCTTAACACACTTAATGTATGAGATCGCAATGCAATGTAACTTTTATATTTAATCTGTGGTGCAGTACAGTAAATAATACAATGTTGTTACAAATTAATGTTACATTGGTCAATTTTAAAGGCAGCAGAACTTACATTTTAGTGTGGCTGAACGCCATGATCCCGTACCACACAAACAAAATGTTACAAACACTCCGAGAAAGGTCTCTGAAATATTTTTCGAAACGTCGTATCTTACTATGAAATCCGTGTTAAGATACGACCTACCTACGGAATCGGAATACGGAATACGGAATAGTATAAACTGAGCAATCTGAGCATAGCCTGACATGCTCTTGGCCGGTTTTTATTACATGTTACAAAGACACGGTCGAAGAACTAAAAAAAAACAGATTTGGTCTTTGTTTATTATGGCCCCTATAGCCAGATCTTCGACCTCATAGTAATTTGCATGGGAATTTCAGATGAAAGTCGGCACGGGTTCCTGTTACAGGAATGAGCTGAATTTTTGTTTCAGAGTGTTTTGGGGTTAAAGAATCAGACCCTTATTTTACAATTTTTAGAAATGAATAACGCGTCATTTCTAAATATCCTAAAATAAGGGACACACTAATGTTCAGATATTTTTGAGTACTGTGGCCATTTCGTAGCCTAGTTGGTAGTGACCCTGCCTACGAAGCTGGAGGTCCCGGGTTCGAATCCCGGCGAGGTCATTATTTGTGTATTTATTCATCACATATATTTGTTCCTTGGTCATGGCTGTCTATGTATTTAAGTAACTATATTTATCTATCTATTATATAAATATCGTCACCTGGTACCCACAACACAAGCCTTAATTGAGCTTACCGTGGGACTAGGTTGATTTCTGTAAGATGGCCCAAGATATTTATTTATTCCGATATAAAATCAAGGCTGTACGACGTTTCTTCAACCTCTTCAAGTGTGACACAGCACATGCATAGGAAACGTGTTAACAGGTCGCAACACAGGTGAAGAACCTTTTGTCCGTCCGTACTGACCTAGACTCTAACGTTGTCACGTGTTTCACGTGCCTATTATCAGGCTTTTAGGACAGACAAACTGTCTATGAACTCTTTTAATTGGCTTGTCTAAGGCACTGGTCTCCCCGCGAGCTACTAAGCTGTGAACTATCGGCTATAAACACGAACAAAAGATGTGCACTCCTGTGTAAATAAGAGACTCGGCGATACTCGCCCAGCTATCAGCTATCACCGCCGCACCAGGCGAGTATCGCCGTGTCTCTTTTTTTACACGGGATTTTCGTATCTTTGGTTCGTGTTTATAGCCCAGTGCCTAAGAGTGTATGCACTATGCACTGCACACTTGCTATTTGCGAGCGAGTTTTGTATGGAGTTTTGATGTATATTTTTGTACAGAAATCGCTTTTGAATCGCTAGTGTGAACAGGCTCTTAGTTCTAAAGTCACCCTCAGAGGGCCTCCCGCGAACCACGATCGACTTGCCGAAGTGAAATTCCCTAGGGAGTTATAGAAATGTTAGTACGTCATTTAATAATATTTCGTCTTAAAACTTATTTTTGTGCCCGCCACTGTGATGAACGCTACGGAGTCGGACTTCTAACACTCTCGTTAGTAATACCGTACTAATCTCCCCAGATGCACAATATACTATTTAATTATTATTCGAACTGCAAAAAAGGTATTTTTCTTGTTTTTCTTGCCTTAGGTCAGTGCCATAAATATATCAGATAATCGATTACAGTACTATCACTTTTAAAACCGGCTAAGTGCGAGTTGCACTCGCGTGCTCGGGGTTCCAAATAATGACGTCTTAAGTAATATACTCCCACACTGGCTATTTAAAAAAAATATAAAACAATACTGGGTTTTATTAATTTTCCGTTGTAAATACACTAACATGAAATAAAAATTAGGATTTTTTTGTGGGACAAATAATTTTATGATATATTTCGAGTTTGTATTTTTTCAGAAGTCACAGTAATATAATTATGGACTCTAAATAATAACCAAGACATGCCCATGCCCCAGATCGGGGCTTAGGTAATTTTATAGTTAGTTATATTTTTCTTTAGATTTATTTTTAAATTTAAATTAGGTTATGTTTGTTAAGACAGTTTTGTTTTAATTAATTTAGTTTATAATTACATATTTAATTTTCATAGTTTCGTACTTTTTTTTAAATACTAATTGAAATAAATTTACTATAAATAATAAATATTAGATGTGACTTTGGTACCAAAATAATAAAGACCTAGTTCACCAACGGATGGGTCCGAATCCATGTATACCAAACCAAGTTGGCTTAGGAATCAGCCGCAAAATCTTTTTTTTTGTACCTATACAGGGTGTAATCGTTAAGTGTGGCCAGGCCATAATTCCGTAAATATAACGGATATCAGAAAACATCAAACTGATATCGAAAGTGCGTTACCCAATGAGTAAAATTGCTTAATAACTTTTTCTAAATAGAAGGAGTAGGTAATATTAAAAATACTAAGTTAAAACGCACCCATACATTTAGTATGACGACTAGCCTTAAAAAATGTCGGGTGTCATGACAGATAAAACTGTTTAAGATTCGTTATTTGTACGAATACATTGTAATAAAATAATAATACTACCGTTTATGAAATAATTAATAAAACATTTATTCTTAAACAAAAAAATAATCGTATTAAACCACTCTTTGAATGAACGGTTACGTACTAAATGTATGGGAGGGTTTGAAATTAATATTTGAGATATTTCTGATTTTATTTCAAAAAGTTATTAGTGTAATTTTACTCGTTGGGTAACGCACTTTCGATATCAGTTGGAAGTTTTCTGATATCTGTTATATTTACGGAATTATGGCCTGGCCACACTTAACGATTACACCCTGTGTATGTCCTTTTTTTTAAATAGGGAGTTAGATTTTGAAGTTAAAAACGGTTATTCGGTTTGGGTCTTATTCGGCTATAGTTTCACATTTCATTGTGTTACGGAACCCTAAATAAATGATAAAACCCTCACGTCTATCGCAAGATCATTGGTATAAGGTCACGCGCACCTTGCATAACAATATATAACGCATTTCCTCTTATCCTGCCATCTTGTCCGGTCACTTTACTACACACCTATTCTAGAGCCCTTAGGGTTGACAATTGTGTGACGTAGTTGAATAAAAAGTTAGTGTACATGAAATGGTAATGTTTAACCTTATAGAATACAGGAAAATGTTATTGATCGGTAGCAGTGGGGGTTAATGAGAAAATCATTGATGTAATCAGTTATAAGGTTCCGTTATCTATCTACATACGTTACAGAAGAGCTAAGATCTGAGGCCTACTTCTTGAAAGCTTGTAACTTGTAATACAAGCGGAAGTCCTTATCTAATTAATAGTGTTAAATAAAATAAGTAAAAAAAGTTTTAAGTTAAACGGTTTTTATTGCACCAAAAACTAGAAAATAAAAATTAGTTGTAACTAACCGTAGATGCTACTTTTTGTAGATTAGTCACGTGAAACTATTATCACTGTAGTCTTCCCAAATCGGATGCTGAAAGCCACGTTTAGCCCTATGTCAGTGGATTAAGCGTATCCTAATCGGAAACTTTTACCAAACTGAAATAAAAACGTGGGGCGTACGAAATTGTGATTAAGTCACTATAGTTATTTAAGAACACACATAGAAATCAAGACAGCAATAGAGTAATAAGTTTTGTTTTGGCCTTGATCAAAGTTATTTACCTCTGTAGAAGTGTTGGAATGATTAATTGCAAAATTAAAGCTACAATTACATATTTTGAACTTGTATGTTTCTTCATAATAACGCCCCACGTTTTTATTTTAGTTTGGTAAAAGTTTCCGATTAGGATAAGCTTAATCCACTGACATAGAGGCTAAACGTGGCTTTCAGCATCCGACTTGGGAAGACTACAGTGATAATAGTTTCACGTGACTAATCTACAAAAAGTAGCATCTACGGTTAGTTACAACTAATTTTTATTTTCTAGTTTTTGGTGCAATAAAAACCGTTTAACTTAAAACTTTTTTTACTTATTTTATTTTCAAGTTTTTAGTGTAACTTATTCTAGATCAAAGGATGCTGTTTGTAATATGCAATACAATTAGGGATGCTAGCGTTTAACTCTCGCGCTTTAATCACGACACAAACATGTGTAAACGTAATGGACAATATTTATTTTATGTGTAACGAGAGGGGAATCGCTGCTGAATAGATATTTTTTGAAATCCGACACTAAAAAATTGTCAGCTTGAATACCCGAAGTGTCTCAAATGGACGATTCATACAATACCTTAGATAACAGAGATCTGACTATAAGGAATATATCAATCAATTTGGTTTATTGAGAAAATCAAGTTTAAAGCGAGGCCCGACGGCTCGCCCTATGCGATCAACTCACACTGTCACTCTATCAGCTGGAGGGCCGAAGGCCGGACGGCTCGCCCTACGCTATGCGATCAACTCACGTTGTCACCCTATCAGCTGGAGGGTCGTAGGCCCGACGGCTCACCCTACGCGATCCACTCACGCTGTCACTCTATCAGCTAGAGGGCCGCAGGCCCGACGGCTCGCCCTACGCGGTCCAATTACGCTGTCACTCGATAGAGCTGTCAAGCTGATAAGCTACGCGATCCACTCACGTTGTCAGTTTATCGGCCAGAGGGCCGCAGGCCCGACGGCTCACCCTACGCGATCCATTCACGCTGATGTCACTCTATCAGCTGGAGGGCCGAAGGCCCGACGGCTCGCCTTAAGCGATCCACTCTCGCTGTCACTCTATCAGCTGGAGGGCCGCAGGCCCGACGGGTCGCCCTACGCTACGCGATCCAGTCACGCTGTCAGTTTATCGGCCAGAGGGCCGCAGGCCCGACGGCTCGCCCTACGCGGTCTACTCACGCTGATATCACTCTATCAGCTGGAGAGCCGAAGGCCCGAACGCTCGCCCTACGCGATCCACTCACGCTATCACCCTATCAGCTGGAGGGCCGCAGGCCCGACAGCTCACCCTACGCTATCCACTCACGCTGTCACTCTATCAGCTGGAGGGCCGCAGGCCCAACGGCTCACCCTACGCGCTCCACCCACTCTGTCACTCTATCAGCTGGAGGGCCGCAGGCCCGACGGGTCACCCCACGCTACGCGATCCACTCACGCTGTCACTCTATCAGCTGGAGGGCCGCAGGCCCGACGGGTCGCCCTACGCTACGCGATCCACTTACGCTGTCACTCTATCAGCTGGAGGGCCGCAGGCCCGACGGGTCACCCTACGCTATGCGATCCACTCACGCTGTCACTCTATCAGCTGGAGGGCCGCAGGCCCGACGGGTCGCCCTACGCTACGCGAGCCACTCACGCTGTCACTCTATCAGCTGGAGGGCCGCAGGCCCGACGGGTCACCCTACGCTACGCGATCCACTCACGCTGTCACTCTATCAGCTGGAGGGCCGCAGGCCCGACGGGTCGCCCTACGCTACGCGATCCACTCACGCCGTCAGTCTATCAGCCGGAGGGACGCAGGCCCGACATGGCTGGCAGTGACACGTGTCTCAGCAGCATCAGGTTTGAGGAGTTGGAAGTCAGTATTAAATCCGTCTGTATCTTTTCGTCCAATATTCCGCAGGATTTGAAGACGAAAGTCTTTGATCAGTGTATGTTGCCAGTGATGACCTACGGTACTAAACCGTGGTCGCTTACAATGGGCCTTATAAAAATGCTCAATGTCACCCGAGTGGTGGTCACGTACCGGAAGGCGCAGCGTGGGTAGGCCCCCCACAAGGTGGACTCATGACCTGGTGAAGGTCACTGGATGCGGGTGGCACAGGGCCGGTCCTTGTGGCAATCTTTGGGGGAGGCCTATATTCACCAGTGAACGTCTTTCGGCTGATATGATGATGATTATGATAATGAAATCCGTATGTTTCTACCAAATGTCTAAAGCAGTACTTCAAAATCTACAGATCGCTAAACCTAGCGGTTGTGGCAGGCAGTAACACTGGAGTATCAGATCTGAGGAGTTGGACGTTAGTATTAAATTCGCATGTTTCTACTTAATATCTAAAGAACTTCTTTAAAATCAAGAAATCGATAAATCTTGCGGTTATTGTGGGCAGTACTGCAGCATCAGGAGTGAGGAGTTGGAAGTCAAGATCAGGCTGTTAGTATTTGATTATGCCAAACATGCTATACTTTCATTTTCACGTGTCTAACACTCTCGGTTAAGGTAAGCAGTACGTCTGCAGCATCAGGCTTTGAGGGTACAAGGATACAAATATTATAATATTGCATTGTCATGGGGACTTGACACGAGTTCAAAATTTCATTAATTTTGGTGCAGTAGAAGTGGTCGAAAAATCGATCACAAGATTTGAAGCATCGACGACAGTTGATACGCGGTGAAGTTAATAAAAACCGTTTAAAAATGACTTCCACTTATTATTTACTCAATTATTACAAGTTACAAGCTTTTGTGAAACGGGCCCCTGAAATCAAATCAGAGATCAAAATTGTAAACAAACAAATCACATTGTTAAAATGACAGATTAGTACATTTCCTAACTAGTGCGAGAAAAAAGTTTTTGCACGTGTAAGGGACGATTTTTTTCATAACAAGTGCTTCAAAAAGAGAAATTCCCACGCGCGAAGCGTGCGCAAAGTTCGTTTTTGCGCACTAGTTATGAAAAATAATAAACCAGTTCTGTCGAATGTATTGTTTTAAGTCCGTCGTGAATTCAGTCGACTACCCTAACCTAAATGAGTAACATAAAACCTAGTAATCATGTATTTGGTTAATGTCTAGTATTCGTACGTTTACCTTACTAACTACAACTTGAGTTAAAGAAATTGCTAATTATTGTAATTATTTAGTCTCATGAAGCATCGGTTTCCCTTATTATCATTATAAGTATTTATTATCTTCACCCAGGGCAAGGAAACATATTACTACAATTATCACAGACCTCACATTTTCCCCCATCACCTCCACTCCAAAAGATCGTAAGTCGCAACAGTTTCCACACATCTCGCGACATTTCGTCCTGCGCGGGATTGTCGGAAATGCGGACGTAGTTATGCAAGCGCCCGCGCAGCCTTGCCGGCGGTCGCGGTGACCGGTGTGAAGTTAGCAGCCTAAAGTTAGCGGCCCATGATAACCCGACCAAATAAAAAAGTCGCAGTGATGATACTATACTAACGCATTAAAAACCGGTTTTAAGTACAATCTAAACGACAAAGCCATGTTAATATAATTAATGAAGTTCTAACATATTATTTTTTATCAGAAACAATTACTAAAACTGCGAGAAAACATAAATATTTCTTTGGGCTGCTAACTTCACACTTTCGCAAACGGGTCGAGTAGAGTTTGAGATGTAGCATCCCAGAGAATGAAGCTGTAAAACGATTTTTTGTAGGCTGTCGTAATAGTCAGCTTAATAAAGAATATTAAAACGAGGAGTTCTATCTTCTAGAACTAAATTTGACAGAGTTCTGAAGAATATACTGAGAAAAAGGTTAAAAATCGGAGAAACCCAAAGTTTGATTAGTAGCATCCCAGAAACTGTAGCTCTGTGACCCGACATCACAAATGTTCTAAATAGAGGGCTAATTGAAGCACTAATAAATAAAGAGTTCTATCTTTTGAAATGAGAACTGAAAAAGTTATATGGAAAGTACTGCGGAACATGCCATGTTCCGAATAAAGTAACATTTCCAAACCTGCAGCTCTGAATCATACTTTTGTAATAGACCTTTAAGATAGGTAACTTAAAAGTTAATACAAAAAGGGAGACAGTTACCTTCTAGCACGAAATTTGATATACACCTGAAGAAAATACTCAGACGGGTAAAAAACTGGAGAAATCCAAACTTTCACCAGTAGCATCCCAGAGACAGTAACCCTGCGCCTTGGTAACGTAAGTGTTCTGGATAGCGGTTCTATTGAAGCACTTAAAATTAAGGAGTTCCATCTCCTGCAGCTAAATCTGGTAGAGTTCTGCATACAATATTATGGAACATGTCTTACTTAACTAAAGCCGAATTCGACAAGTAGCATCGCAAAACCTATAGATCTGATATATTAATTTGCAGATTTTGATAATACAACGCTTATAAGTGCACGTAAAAATGAAGAATTCTGTCTTCTAGAACGACATTTGAAATAGATCCAAAGAAAACACCATGAAATGGGTCAAAAACGGGAGAAACGCAAAGTTTGACTCGTAGCATCCCAGAGGCAAAAACCTTGCGACCTGGTATAGCAGGTGTTCTGTATAGTGAGTTTCTTAAAGCTCTTGAAATCAAAGAGTTCCATCTTCTGCAGCTAAATCTGATAGAGTTCTGCACAAAATAGTACGGAAGGGGTCATACTTGTTTAAAGTAGAGTTTGATAAGTAGCATCCTAAAAATTATTGCTCTCAATAATACATTTGCAGGTGTTCCTATTACAAAACATATAATTTCTTCCAAAAATAAGGAGTTCTATCTTCTATAACGACATTTCATGAAGTTCTGGATAAAAAATTGAGAAATGGTAAAAAACTGGAGATATCCAAAGTTTGACTCGTAGCATCCCAGAGACAGTAAACCTGCGACCTGGTATTGCTGATGTTTTGGATAGCGTGATTATATAAGCACGCAAAATCAAAGAGTTCTATCTGCTGGAACGATATTTAGTAGAGTTCTGAAGAAAAGACTGAGAAAAGGGTTAAAAATTTAACAAAACCATAGATTGCCTCAAAACTGACGGCTCAAAAACGGTTCTCAATATTAATTACACGGCAAAATCCTATTTATAGCATTGGTTATGTCCTAACATATTACTTTTTGTCGGAAATAATCACTATTACTTTGAGAAAACAAAAATATTCACTTAGGCTGCTAACTTCACACTTTTGGAAAGCGGGTCGAGCAAAGTTTGAGATGTAACATCCCAAAAAAGGAAGCTGTACAACGATTTTTTGTTAGCTTTTGAAAAAGTCAGCTTATTAAAGAATATTAAAACAAAGAGTTCGTTCTTCTTAAACTAAATTCGATAGAGTTCTGAAGAATATACTGTAAAATGAGTTGAAAACTGTAGAAACCCAAAGTTTGATTAGTAGCATCCCAGAGGTAGTAACCTTGCGACCTTGTATCGCAGGTGTTCTGGATAGTGGGCTTATTAAAGCTCTTGAAATCAAAGAGTTCTATCTTCTGCTGCAAAATCTGATAGAGTTCTGCACAAAATAGTACGGAAGAGGTCATACTTGTTTAAAGTAGAGTTTGATAAGTAGCATCCTAAAAAATATTGCTCTCAATAATACATTTGCAGGTGTTCCTATTACACAACATATAAGTTCTTCCAAAAATGAGGAGTTCTATCTTCTATAACGACATTTCATGAAGTTCTGGATAAAAAACTGAGAAATGGTAAAAAAATGGAGATATCCAAAGTTTGACTCGTAGCATCCCAGAGACAGTAAACCTGCGACCTGGTATCGCTGATGTTTTGGATAGCGTGATTATATAAGCACGCAAAATCAAGGAGTTCTATCTGCTGGAACGATATTTAGTAGAGTTCTGAAGAAAAGACTGAGAAAAGGGTTAAAAATTTAACAAAACCATAGATTGCCTCAAAACTGACGGCTCAAAAACGGTTCTCAATATTAATTACAAGGCAAAATCCTATTTATAGCATTGGTTATGTCCTAACATAGTACGTTTTGTCGGAAATAATCACTTTTACTTTGAGAAAACAAAAATATTCACTTAGGCTGCTAACTTCACACTTTTGGAAAGCGGGTCGAGCAAAGTTTGAGACGTAACATCCCAAAAAAGGAAGCTGTACAACGATTTTTTGTTAGCTTTTGAAAAAGTCAGCTTATTGAAGAATATTAAAACAAAGAGTTCGTTCTTCTAAAACTAAATTCGATAGAGTTCTTAAGAATATACTGTAAAATGAGTTGAAAACCGGAGAAACCAAAAATTTGATTAGTAGCATCCCAGAGGCAGTAATCTTGCGACCTGGTATCGCAGGTGTTCTGGATAGTGGGCTTATTAAAGCTCTTGAAAACAAAGAGTTCTGTCTTCTGCAGCAAAATCTGATAGAGTTCTGCATACAATACTACGGAAGAGGTCATATTTGTTTAAAGTAGAGTTTTATAAGTAGCATCCTAAAAAATATTGAATATTGCTCTCAATAATACATTTGCAGGTGTTCCTATTATACGACATATTAGTTCTTCCAAAAATAAGGAATTCTATCTTCTATAACGACATTTCATGAAGTTCTGGATAAAAAACTGAGAAATGGTAAAAAATTGAAGATATCCAAAGTTTGATTCGTAGCATCCCAGAGAGAGTAAACCTGAGACGTGGTATGGCTGGTGTTCTGGATAGTGGGTTTATTACAGCTCTTGAAATCAAAGAGTTCTATCTTCTGCAGCAAAATCTGATAGAGTTCTGCACAAAATAGTACGGAAGAGGTCCTACTTGTTTAAAGTAGAGTTTGATAAGTAGCATCCTAAAAAATATTAGTCTCCATAATAAATTTGCAGGTGTTCCTATTACACAACATATAAGTTCTTCCAAAAATAAGGAGTTCTATCTTCTATAACAACATTTCATGAAGTTCTGGATAAAAAACTGAGAAATGGTAAGAAACTAGAGATATCCAAAGTTTGACTCGTAGCATCCCAGAGACAGTAAACCTGCGACCTGGTATCGCTGATGTTTTGGATAGCGTGATAATATAAGCACGCAAAATCAAGGAGTTCTATCTGCTGGAACGATATTTAGTAGAGTTCTGAAGAAAAGACTGAGAAAGGGGTTAAAAATTTAACATCACCATAGATTGCCTCAAAACTGACGGCTCAAAAACGGTTCTCAATATTAATTACACGGCAAAATCCTATTTATAGCATTGGTTATGTCCTAACATATTACTTTTTGTCGGAAATAATCACTATTACTTTGAGAAAACAAAAATATTCACTTAGGCTGCTAACTTCACACTTTTGGAAAGCGGGTCGAACAAAGTTTGAGATGTAACATCCCAAAAATGGACGCTGTACAACGATTTTTTGTTAGCTTTTGAATAAGTCAGCTTACTGAAGAATATTAAAACAAAGAGTTTGTTCTTCTAAAACTAAATTTGATAGAGTTCTGAAGAATATACTGTAAAATGAATTGAAAACCGGAGAAACCCAAAGTTTGATTAGTAGCATCCCAGAGGTAGTAACCTTGCGACCTGGTATCGCAGGTGTTCTGGATAGTGGGCTTGTTAAAGCTCTTGAAAACAAAGAGTTCTATCTTCTGCAGCAAAACCTGATAGAGTTCTGCACAAAATACTACGGAAGAGGTCATACTTATCTAAAGTAAAGTTTGAAAAGTAGCATACTAAAAAATATTGCTCTAAATAATACATTTGCAGGTGTTCTTATTACACAACATATAAGTTGTACCAAAAATAAGGAGTTTTATCTTCGAGAATGACATTTCATAGAGTTCTGGATAAAAAACTGAGAAATGGTGAAAAAACTGAAGATATCCAAAGTTTGATTCGTAGCATCCCAGAGACAGTAAACCTGAGACGTGGTATCGCTGGTGTTCTGGATAGTGGGTTTATTAAAGCTCTTGAAATCTAAGAGTTCTATCTTCTGCAGCAAACTCTGATAGAATTATGCACAAAATAGTACGGAAGAGGTCATACTTGTTTAAAGTAGAGTTTGATAAGTAGCATCCTAAAAAATATTGCTCTCAATAATACATTTGCAGGTGTTCCTATTACACTACATATAAGTTCTTCCAAAAATAAGGAGTTCTATCCTCTATAACGACATTAAATGAAGTTCTGGATAAAAAACTGAGAAATGGTAAAAAATTGAAGATATCCAAAGTTTGATTCGTAGCATCCCAGAGAGAGTAAACCTGAGACGTGGTATGGCTGGTGTTCTGGATAGTGGGTTTATTACAGCTCTTGAAATCAAAGAGTTCTATCTTCTGCAGCAAAATCTGATAGAGTTCTGCACAAAATAGTACGGAAGAGGTCCTACTTGTTTAAAGTAGAGTTTGATAAGTAGCATCCTAAAAAATATTAGTCTCCATAATAAATTTGCAGGTGTTCCTATTACACAACATATAAGTTCTTCCAAAAATAAGGAGTTCTATCTTCTATAACAACATTTCATGAAGTTCTGGATAAAAAACTGAGAAATGGTAAGAAACTAGAGATATCCAAAGTTTGACTCGTAGCATCCCAGAGACAGTAAACCTGCGACCTGGTATCGCTGATGTTTTGGATAGCGTGATAATATAAGCACGCAAAATCAAGGAGTTCTATCTGCTGGAACGATATTTAGTAGAGTTCTGAAGAAAAGACTGAGAAAGGGGTTAAAAATTTAACATCACCATAGATTGCCTCAAAACTGACGGCTCAAAAAACGGTTCTCAATATTAATTACACGGCAAAATCCTATTTATAGCATTGGTTATGTCCTAACATATTACTTTTTGTCCGAAATAATCACTATTACTTTGAGAAAACAAAAATATTCACTTAGGCTGCTAACTTCACACTTTTGGAAAGCGAGTCGAACAAAGTTTGAGATGTAACATCCCAAAAATGGACGCTGTACAACGATTTTTTGTTAGCTTTTGAATAAGTCAGCTTACTGAAGAATATTAAAACAAAGAGTTTGTTCTTCTAAAACTAAATTTGATAGAGTTCTGAAGAATATACTGTAAAATGAATTGAAAACCGGAGAAACCCAAAGTTTGATTAGTAGCATCCCAGAGGTAGTAACCTTGCGACCTGGTATCGCAGGTGTTCTGGATAGTGGGCTTGTTAAAGCTCTTGAAAACAAAGAGTTCTATCTTCTGCAGCAAAACCTGATAGAGTTCTGCACAAAATACTACGGAAGAGGTCATACTTATCTAAAGTAAAGTTTGAAAAGTAGCATACTAAAAAATATTGCTCTAAATAATACTTTTGCAGGTGTTCTTATTACACAACATATAAGTTGTACCAAAAATAAGGAGTTTTATCTTCGAGAATGACATTTCATAGAGTTCTGGATAAAAAACTGAGAAATGGTGAAAAAACTGAAGATATCCAAAGTTTGATTCGTAGCATCCCAGAGACAGTAAACCTGAGACGTGGTATCGCTGGTGTTCTGGATAGTGGGTTTATTAAAGCTCTTGAAATCTAAGAGTTCTATCTTCTGCAGCAAACTCTGATAGAATTATGCACAAAATAGTACGGAAGAGGTCATACTTGTTTAAAGTAGAGTTTGATAAGTAGCACCCTAAAAAATATTGCTCTCAATAATACATTTGCAGGTGTTCCTATTACACTACATATAAGTTCTTCCAAAAATAAGGAGTTCTATCCTCTATAACGACATTAAATGAAGTTCTGGATAAAAAACTGAGAAATGGTACAAAACTGGAGATATCCAAAGTTTGACTCGTAGCATCCCAGAGACAGTAAACCTGCGACCTTGTATCGCTGATGTTTTGGATAGCGTGATTATATAAGCACGCAAAATCAAGGAGTTCTATCTGCTGGAACGATATTTAGTAGAGTTCTGAAGAAAAGACTGAGAAAGGGGTTAAAAATTTAACAAAACCATAGATTGCCTCA
>JALPQI010009814.1:0-44736 GCA_025490895.1 Thaumatotibia leucotreta | reverse complement strand
GAGAAGTTGAATTACCAGTGAACACAAACGCCAGCGTGCCATATTTGTTAAGACAGTAGGTATGGTTAAATTACTAAGTAGTATAAGTACTATACTATACTATTACTAAGCAGTTTTAACCCGTAATAAGTCAGGGGTGCCTTATTACGGGTTGAACTTACGGGAAAGAAATTTGGAAATGTAAAATGAAAGCATTTTTTGTATTTAATTTTTTATGACTTTTAGGACTCAACACTGATGGTGTTATAAAGTCCTCTCGGCTTGTATGGGAGTGTACTCGATTTTTACCCAGGACTCAGGAGGATAAGTGATGAAGAAGACAAATAAAAAATAAAATACAAAAAATGCTTTCATTTTACTTTTATGTTTAATTATTTCTTTCCCAAAATTTTACGGGTTAAAACTGCTTAATAATAGTATAGTATAGTACTTATACTGCTTAGTAATTGTACCAAATGTTATTAACACCTGAGGTGATACCAGCGCAATACCAACTTTGTTACTAATAATTGCGGATAATTAAGTTTTTATTAAAATATCTTATATTTACGTGAAAATACGTAAATAATATTGTTTCTATAAATTAAAGAATTAAAATTACCAATAAATAACATATCTCAACATCTGTTTTTGAAAATAAGGATTTACTATTATCAGAACATTTCATTGTTGTGGCAATATTTTCGTAGATTCTTTGGCCTCGAACTCCAGTTTCTAGATTAGTTCTGTCAGTAGACAGAGATGGTTGGACAGACTACATTTGGCTGCAACAAAATATTTGATGCTAATCATGCTTAAGCGGTATACTCTTGGGTCGACTCAGTCGCTTTTTGTCAAGTTCTTAAATTCGTCCCTTTCTGCTATCGTCACCCGTTCTTGATTTTCCATTTTCGTGTGAAGCCTATTTCATATTTGGTAAACTTTGTGCTTTTGCCATTTTCTTATTTTGGCTCATTCGTTATTTGTCACCATCCTCTTTGAGCATTTTCGGTGACAGTCTTTATTTGTTATGTTTTTCTCGACAAAAATGTGTAGAATAAATTCGAAGACGATAAATCGAATAGCAAATGAGACCAAAAAATAATAGACTAACATTGAACATGCCCAAAGATGGTGACGAATAACGAATGAGCCAAAATAAGAAAATGGCAAAAGCACAAAGTTTACCAAATATGAAGTAGGCTTCACACGAAAATGGAAAATCAAGAACGGGTGATGAAAGCAGAAAGGAACGAATTTAAGAACTTGACAAAAAGCGACTGAGTCGAGCCAAGAGTATACCGCTTAAGTTTAATTCTATATTATATTATGTTATATAAACATTGGTATATATAACCTTATGTAATTCTAAATAATCATATCTATTAACAATATGTAAAGGCAAATTATAATAACTGTGCAATTGCTTTCAATGCCTCGTATGGGCCAGGGGCAAGACTTATTGCTATCAACATAGAGCCCAAATTGGCCCGATCTTAGGTTAATAAAATGATATTCAATGTTGAAAGTATTTTCGTAAATTTATATTCATGTATCATTTGATGTTGAGGAGCAGTCTGTTTCGAAAATTAATCTTATATAACCAGAAAAAATATAATTAGTAAATTAAAACTACAAATCCTACAGCTATTATTTTAAGCAGCCGAAAATATTAGTACAGTACGCTTAGCACAGGATTAGCGCGACTAAATGTCGCCGCGAGATAGACTATCCATCCCTCTTTTATTCATATAGTTAGTAAAAGATGAAAAATCTATCTCGCGGCGACATACTGACATACCAATCATGTGCTAATCATACAGGTAGATTATCAAAAGTTAGCAGAAATCGATCGAATAAATGACAGAAAGTGTCTGTGTTTGGATATCAAAAAAGTTGTAGCTACTATCACACGCAGTTATAGATGTCATTCATTTCATTCATTCCATTCGTGCCAAGTCTTGTCAATTGACAGGAACATATAGTCCTGTAAAGTACCCTATTTATTTATTTTAATATCATCTATATATACATACCTACCTATAGTATCAGATAACGTAATTCCGATCGTTTGTAAGAAATGGAACCAGGGCCGTCTTTAACCTATTAGAGGCCCTGGGCACATTAGGATAATGGGGCCCCTATGACCATAGTAATAAAGCACTATTTTGTTAGAATAGACAAACAACGTAAATGTGCAAAGTTTTAGATTTATTTTTATTTCTTTACAGTTACACTAGATATAATGAATACCTAGATAAGATAATCGAATATAATCAACACTAAGCAACACTAACATCCACGATGAGTCTTTATAGAAGAATCGATGCTCATTGAAGAGAATGAAGAGGCACTTTTCTACATTTGAGTTGAGCAAAATCGTTAATCACATCATCAAAATCAATGTTTTCGAGCAACTCGCATTCTATCGACATTAGCGACAAACTGTTTAGTCTCTCTTGAAGCATTGTACTTCTTAATTTATTTTTTATTCTTTTTAATTTGGAAAAGGAGCGTTCCCCACTGCAGTTAGTTACCATCATGCTTAAAAAGATTCTCAGTGCGATTTCTACATTAGGAAAGGTGTCTTCGATTTAGTTCTCTTTCAAAACATGATATATTTCCAGTATACTATTAGTTCCGTCATTTTCACTTTGATCAATTTTCAAATATTCTGTTAAATGCAGACATTCCATTTCTAACTCTTTCTCGTTTACATCTTCATAATAGATTTCAGCAAATTCTTTGCAACTTTGTCTCAACTCTTCGCAGTTCAGAGTTTTCAAGCGAAAAAATAAGCCAAAACGTTGAGTAATGTTCTTATACGAACTTAATCGCTGTTTTAGATGAACGCTCAGGGTATCAATTATGGGGATAAAGGTTTCGACTTTGAATCTCTCTCTTTTCCATTTAGGCGGACTGATGGCGCAGAATCATCGTAAAAAGTCAATCGTGTGCTTCTACGTCTGATTCTTTGAGATAGGTGTTTATAGTCGGATTCCGGGTTTTTCTCTTTGGCCAACGATTCGAAATAATCAAATTTATCCCTGAGACTGATAATATAATCATCGCGTGCAGTAAACAAATTAGTAGCAACGTCCAGTGTTATTGTTTCTTTCTGAAGATTATTGCTTGTTTTGTCTATTCTTTCTAATATAGAGTTCCAAATTTCTGTGAGTAAAATAAATTCTAGTTTTTCTATTTTTCTGGACAGATTAAGGGCTTCTTCTCTAGTTTCTTGTGCTTGTTCTGTATCTGTTGCTATGGATATCAAAACTGCTATAATTTGTTTATGGCCTTCATGCAAAGCGCTCACTGCATCAGCTCGGGCTGACCATCTTGTTTGTGAAAGGCTTTTATCAACTTTTTTGGGACCTAAATGTTCTGTCAATATATTTCAACGGTAGGTAGAGCCCGAAAAAAAGTTATATACTTTCTGAATCATTTCAAAGAACTGTGTTGCCTCTGATACACACCCAGCGGCATGAACACCTACCAAGTTTAGTGAATGTCCCGCACACGGTACAAAGGCGGCAAATTCGCATTTCTCTTTAATTCTTGCTTGTAAACCAGCATATTTTCCCGACATATTTGCCGCATTGTCGTAACTTTGTCCCCGACAATCATTAATAGGAATATCATGAATGACTCTCTAAGAAATTCAAAACTGTTTCAGCTAAATACTCAGATTTATGTTTTTTAATAGGGATAAATTTCAGAAATCTTTCAACAGGATTACGGCCTCTTATGTATCTAATTATAAAAGTTAGCTGGTCAACATGTGACAAATCGGGTGTATAATAAACAGCATGAAAAACAGAATACTGATTTTTTAGAAGGCGAATACAGCAACCATTTCTTTTCTACGTTTTCATTGCTCTGCAATTTGCGAAGAAATAATTCTTTGTTGAAATATCTGGTTACTGATCTATTGCCATCTTTGTAGGTTCTGGATGCCATGGAGAAATCGGAATCTTTATTTTGAAAATAGACAGGTCCCTTACGAATCAAAATTTCGCAATCTTGTTCTGTAAAATTTTCATAAAAATAGTCGGCGGGGTCTTGTGATACTTTTTTAGAGTTGGAAACCTGATGTTGTTCAAGTGGCACAATTGGCGACATTGGTAAAGTCATCGAAGTCGTTGCGCTTTCGTCATAGGCACGATCGCTTTCTAATTCAATGTCGTCTTCAAAAATTCCCGCAAAAAAAAAGTCTAGAAATTCCCGCTGTTTCTGATTGGCACGTTCGATTGATACTTACTTACAGAACTTTCTCCAGTAGAAAAATATGATGTTAATTTTGGTAACTTTTGAATTATTTCCTTTTGGTGTGCAGCTTTTTTCCTTTTCTCAGATCCACTAGGATACGACCGTTTCGACATTTTATATTATAATTTAGTGTTTTTATTTACATGGGAAATAATCACTAAAACAAAACTACTCCTAGTATAAAGTTTTACACTAAGCAAAGTCTCGTATCGTAGTTAGACAAAAACAAAACAACAACAGTCAACAAATTAAATGAATGAAACGCCACAACACCACATACACAGTGTGTGGCCTACAACCGGGGTGAAAATTTAAACGGTGCATTAATAAGCTGATCAACAATCATTTCCACATATTGTAATTAAAAAAAAAAAAAAAAATTTTTTTTTTTGTAATTTTTTGTTCATGTATTTTTCATTAATATGGATTAATTTACTTGAATTAAAAGTTATCAATAACTTATTATTTTTCAATCATTGAAAACTGTACAATTTTTTTTTAAACCTTAGCAAATTAGTGTAAAAATAAAAACAAAATTATTGTTATGACTTCGTACCTGGTATACTATCAAGATGTATTGCGACTGACAAGCTACGACATCGTGATGCCAAGATCCAGTACTAAAGGTCCATAGCTTTGAATGACAATATCTCCGAACTTAACCACTTTGAAACACTAAGACCTTTACAGGATTATTGCCGATAGTCTAAGGAGTCACTCATTTCATTTTTCTCCCGTGTTAAGGGCCACACACTGTAGATACAGGGGAATTCCCGATCGGGCAGTGTTGCCAATTTCAAATACTCCGGTTTTTTCAAGTACAATATTTTTGACAAGGAAGTTAGATTTTAGGATTTTTTTTTTGTCAAATACCGTATTAGTCAAAGAAATCGATTACAACGTTTAAATGCCAAAAAACTAAAAAAAATAGTTTATTTATTGAAACAAACTAAAAACTCCTTTTTTATGAATATGTTACATCAATATACATTTCTTGATAGGCTAGTTTTGAACACAACTAAAATAATTTTTAAAAATCGTTATATGACGAAGGGTAAAAGTTCTTGCTAGACAAAAGACATTTCAAAAAATAAACAATAACGAACAAATTGACCATATTCGGTAAAATTTGTTAAGACTGATTTTCAGGCGTATCTATAGGTTATTGTTTGGACCGTTTGGTAATAGGAATTAGGTGGGGCCTAGCTAGACTAGGGGGCCCCATCCATCACGGGGCCCTGGGCACGTGCCCAGTGTGCCCAGTGGATAAGAGGGGGCTGAATGGAACCCTAAAAAGCTACGAAGGAAATCATCGAATACATAAATCAAACAATGATTGGTCGATTTAAGGCTCGTTTTCGAAGCAGATTGCTCTGGATTGATGTCTATACAATACACGATAAGTAATAACATAACCGACTGCGTATTTTCTCAATACCATTTGAATCTCGGGCAAAAATGGAAAAGATACAATGAGCGAAAATCGGCGACAAATTAAAAATATCCCCCGCATAAAATTTTACTTCGCGTCGTTTACCTACTACTGCGAAGTTGGTTTATCAGTAGGCTTAGCACATGATTGGTATGTAAGTATGTCGCCGCAAGGTAGATTTTCCATCTTTCACCAACTATATGAATAAAAGAGGGATGGATAGTCTATCTCGCGGCGACATATTGTCGCACTGATCCTGATCTAAGCCTACGAGTAAGTTACACTTACAGGTGTAGTAGTGAACAAAATTGTCCCTTCATATTTTCGCAGAAACATTCGGATTCATCTTTCTGTGTCAATGTACCCTTCTTGCAGGCGGGCTGTATGCTTGTTTGCCACTAAAGAAAAGGTTTTCTTGATCATATATGACATTGTGGCGCCATCTATTCATGCTTTAGATAAAGTACTTGAGAAATTCTAAATGGTATTGAGAAATTATGCCGTTTCTACCCTGTTATATGCATAACATGTTGGTTTTAAGTAAATGTTTTACTGTGTAGTATTGAATGTATAGAAATATCATTGTTTACTATATTATTGCGTATTGTTCCTTTTCTTGTTTTAGTCGTCTAACGACTAGTTTGGATTTGTCTTTAGTACCATTTCTTGGGAACATTAGTATTATAAAATGATTTGTATTTAATACAATAAAATTACCCTTTCTCACGATGTGTCAACTTCATCGAAAATAACGTTTATTAACTAAATTTCTGTTTTATTATAGTTTGACAATAAAACATCACAATCATTGTTAAATACACATATATGTATAATTGTTATTAGTTTAATTCTAACTAATACAGCTTTGGCCTTTTGGCTATTATACAGGGTGATTCAGAAGCCGTGACAAAATACAATTTATCCACATACAGTAAATAAATGTTAATGCATAGTCTCGCAGGGCCGCGAGTATACATACGAGTTCTGTAATTCCTAATCAAGATAAAAACAAACAGTTTTTTTATTATTTCACTTCTTGTTGATCATGCACGTGATAATTATATCTACCATAGAAAAATAACGCTAACGTAGTAACTAACGTGACTACGAATAAGTAGCTTATAAATGACTATTCATAGGGTTAATCCTTCTCACGCCTTCTGGATCACCCTTTATACATTTAAGGGTTAAAGCTACATCCATTTTATTTATTATCATTGTCAACTTATTATTTTATGTTGTGTTAGTTTAAAATTCAATCCCCAGTTAACTTTTTCGACGCTACGTCAAATACTAAACGCCGTGTTACTATATTTGCCGATTTCTAAGAATGAACTTTTGACAGTTGTAGTAGATTAAACCTTATTAATATGAGGGTAAGACTCGCCATTTTTCCGATAGTCTTAACGCCATATAGTTATACAGGTACCAGATCCCATGTTGCTACGCGAAAATGGTCTCAGGAGAGACCTTCCCGCGATTTTAAATTGATGAAGAATGGCGTTTACAGACAGATTTTGAAAAAAACATACATGATGCGAGAAAATGGTAATTTTCGACAAACTTTTTTTTTTGATGCCAATCGATCCTGTTTCTTTTCAGGATCAAAAGCTTGTATCGGACCCAAAAAAATTGTTTCGGCTAGAAAAGCCACAAATCGAGATTTAGTATTCCCATACAAATTGTATGAAAATTGAAAATTATTTTTATCACGTTTCATTTTTTTTATGCCAATCGATTCCATTCCTATCCAGTACCAATAGTTTCCTAGGGGACAATGTAAAAAAAACAGAATTTGTATCGCCAATCTTCTTTAATTGGAAATCGCGGGAAGGTCTCTTAAGACCATTTTCGCATAGCTACACGGGATCTGGTAGCTGCCTTCACTGATCCAAAATCTTTTTACACCCTGTATTAGGCTCATTTCTAAACTGTCAAAAGTTCATTCTTAGAAATCGGCAACTACGTATAAAGTATAAAAACTGAATTAGACCTTTACGCACATGCGTGTAGGTCGTAACTTTATAACCAGCAGTGTTATTCACTAAGGAAACCGCCTTGCTGTCAGCGCTGTGTCAGTGCTGCGGCAGCGTCGAGCCTAAAAATGGTATTCACTAATGTACTTTAAACGACACTAGTGCTCGGCGACGAATGCGGCGTGAGCTGGAACTACATTGCGTCGAAAGTTTGACGTTTAATGTATGAACTTCGTATTCTCTAACGAAAATCAGCGACGAACTCGCCCACAACCTCGCTCACAGCCTCGATTCCTAATGTCAAATCAAACAGCTAGGATTTTAGACAAGGCTGTCTCGACATCGAGCTCGTTGACGAACGCAGCGTCGAATGTGACAATAAGAGAATAGCATAGCTGTCCAGCGTTGCACTCACAACGCCAATATATCAGTCATTAGCGTTCAAAATAGTAACTATCAGACAAATTTTGGCTCTCTTTTATCATGACTGAAAAGGAGTAATAATTTTAACCAATGGATATTTTGTATCTGCATATTGAAAAATCAGCCCTAAATAAAAACATCGTGAGAGGGTGTAACGAAGTAACCTGTGTTACGCACTGTACGTTCCTGAATAGTACGTTCATTCATGTTGAATTGTTTCATACGTTTAAGGATCGATGAATGTTTTGTAAAACGTCATTAAATGAAGATGTAATGAAATAAAACGAGTTTTATTTTAGTTTCAATATTTTATATTTACGTGATAGGTAGCGGGTACCAATAAATACTTAAATGCATTTTATCGCGTCTCACGATTTAAAAATACGTTGCGAATATTAAATAATGACGTGACAATATATCTGGTATACCAATTGTCAGTAGAATCTAAATAAAAAGTAAACAAACTTAAAAGTGCAACCTAAACGTTAAAGTAGAAAAATTGTGTTCTAGTGCGTGATTATACCATAATCATGCTTTTTTAGAACACAATCTTGTTGTAATGTCGGCCATATTTGTTCACTTTTTTTAGATTCTACTAACGATTGGTAGGTATATTTTATTAGACCATTTTTATGTGACATAAAAAATGATAAATTTTTGAAGCATATATTTTTTATGTTGACTTAAATGCAAAGCACATTATTTGCTTTTACTTCATTATTACTAATTATCAATAGCGTTTAACGCACCCATCGAATCTGATGAATTGATGATTTTTAAAAAACCCCAGGAGCAGTGTTCATAGGATTCAGTAGCCGCTTACTATCAGATGACTTGTAAATATTTTCACCTAATAATATCTTTCAGTCTGAATCCCCACTCGAACTATAATCGCCTACTAAAGATACTTTCACGTCTTTGACATTTTCTACGTTTTTATCATCTTTATTATCAACTATTGTAACTTTCGTATCTTCTTCTTTTGGTATTTCAACATTTGTATCATTGAACTTATTTTTACCATCTTCCGTACTTGTTTTAATTTGATCTATGTCGTCTAACTTATTTTCTTCTTCAGAATGTTTATCTATGCTTTTTAAAACCTCTTTCCCTAACACATCATTTTCTATAATATCCTTTGATATCGATTCTCCGGACTCATTTTCAATCTTTTTCCTTTTAATCAAAATCCCCAAAGCATTTCTCGTCAAAGAGGCATTTTTGGTTAAAGATTCCTCTTTTTTCAACCCACCGAAGCTAGTCAGAAGTCCGCTAGAACTAGGTAAAGCAGGGGTGTTAAGTATTTTGCTTCTAGTTGTTGATTGTTTTTCCTCAATGCTCTTTGAGGGTCGGAGAGAGAGCAGGGTCGCCATGTGGCGGTCTTCTTCCATTTCCGGGAGCAGATTGATGTCGAGAGAGGATCTGGCGAGGAGGAGGCTGTCGTTGACTGCGGATTCTTCGAGCTCTTTTCGCCTTTTCTGTGAATTGAATGAAAAACTTGGAATTGGCGTAACATGTTTGGCATGGATTGAACTGTTACCTTTAAATTGAGTGTTTCTCTGCAGCTGACTGTACATAGTTTTCTACTGTTTCGCTGTTTTTTTAGTACAGTTATCCTAAAAAAACAGCTGTTTGCTTAACCCTTAAATTGGCAAATAAAAAAAATCGTGAGTTTTAGCCTCCTCGTCATAGATCTAAAGGACCTGTAATATAAATTTCTGTTTTGTAGTCAACTACGAAACAGATTACGAATGCAGAAATTAAATTCCGTTTTGGCAGTCAATTACAAAACGGTGAAAAATAATTCTTCTTACGTAGCTAACTACGAAAACGGACCCAAGGATTCTGTAGAGCAGAAAATTGTCTTAAAAAAATACAAAAAGTGGGTCGAAAACTATGTACATTGCTTGCGTGTTGCTATCCTAGCTCTACCCTAATAAAATATACTAGCTGCTAAGAAACATTATCAATCTTATAGCCTAGATATTTAAATTTAAACTTCCGAGACATAATAACTATAAATATAATTAAACGGTTAAACTCACAAATATTTAGTCACTGCGCGACATAATTCATAATTTATTTATTCGTTGTAGTCATGTACAATAATAATAAGATGTTACATAATAAGGTACAAGTAAGGCCATGACACCCTGAAAGGGCATGCAACAGTAACTTAAAAATAAACTTAAAATGTTATTATTATACAATAACAATTAATGATTACATTTGACATGTTTCCGCACGCGCTGTGTTGTACAAGCCACTTGGCGTGGACGCGGGCTCAGTGCTTGATAATGGAGACCTAAGCTCTCCGAGACATGTAGCGTAGTGACTAAATACACGTCAGTTTAACCGTTTAATTATATTTAAAGCTATGTTATTATTATACCGTAACTCAGATTACTATTTTTTTTTTATTTATGCATAATAGGTACACGTTTGACCACAATCATACCTGCTGGTAAGTGATGATACAGTCTACGGCGGAGCACGCTTACCTATGAGATACCCATTCACTCTTGCCTTGGAGATATTCATATTGTACACATTCGGAACGGTGTTTCTATGCGATTTTGTTACGCGTTTTTTTTGTTCATTACCATCACCACTTTATTTACCGTTTTATAAAAGCAAACGAGACTATTATGCCAGAATAGCAGACAAACATGCGTCTGCTACAAGATAATCGAAAATGACTCCACTCCACTATTTATACGCAGTTCGTCAATAATTTGGGAATGGTAATGACTTGATTGTTGTGACTGAATAATCGCATAGAACTACCCGGAAACACAGTTTCGGCCAAGGCATTCCACGTTTTCAAAAATATTGAAAAGACAGTGTCTCTTACGAATCTTTTCATGAAATCCTCCAACAGTATAGAAACAACTTACCCTAAAGTTCCTCCTAAGAGAGCAGTTGGCCTCATAGTCATCTTTCCAAACAGACTCGTTCCTGCCAACCAGCCGCCCGAGTCTGGGCTTATCCTGCTTGGCTGCATCTTCGTCACCTGCGAAACAGTATAATCATCATAATCAGCTTAACCTCGTAAGTCCCGGTGTACTTAACCAAGTGGGTGAATCAACTTTTTTCTGTCTGTTATTGCCACGGTTACGGTCGCCTGAGTCACGCTGGTTTTATGCAAAATTTTGCTACTTAATTTATGCAAACATGCATATATTTCATGTTTGTAGATGGCCCATCAAGGAAAGGGTTTATTAACATCAGAAAAATGCACGTTTGCATAGTTTAAATATCATAATTATGCATAAAACCAGCGTGACTCAGGCGACCGTAACCATGGTAATAACAGACACAAAAAAGTTGATTCACCCATTACAAATTACCTACAGTTGAATTTAAATTTTGCGCACTAGTAATGGAGTTGATTTTGTTTTGTACCTTTCGAATTCGTAACAATCGAAATTAGTTACTATTATTTTGGCTAATATGCTATTACTTACGAGGCTATCATCATCATCATCAGCCTATGATAGTCCACTGCTGGATGTAGGCCTCTCCTATTAACTATGCGTTTAGACGCATTAGGAGGTAAATGCCCATAATCGCCACGCTGGGCAAGCGGATTGGCGATCGCAGTAATGTGTCCACTGTGATGATGCTGCTGCCCATCATCAATATTTTGTCAAATAATGGTCAGTGACACTTCAATCCCTTAGTCGACTCTTACGACACCTGAAGGAGGAGTTGGAGTGGTGACAAACGTATTCTTACTGCCGTCACCAACCCTTCCGAGGCTATACTGATGGACAAAGGCCTGCCTGTACGTATGATAAATGCCCATAATCGCCACGCTGGGCGAGCGAGTTGGCGATCCCAGTAGTGTGTGCAGTATGATGATGCTGCTGCTGCCCATCATCATCAATAAATAAATAAATGGTCACGTCATCAGCCTATCTCAGTCCCATGCTGGACGTAGGTATCTCCTATTAACTATGCGTATCGTATAGTATACAGGGTGGCCCATTCGAATCGGTCAGTATGGAAAAGTCTGAAACTACCGATTTTGATAAAAAGAAAAACTGCATTCATACATTTGAAAAAAAAACTGTACCCAGCTAGGGAATCGAACCATGGTTGTTTTGAAAAAAAAAAACTTACACTATTTTTATTTAGATATCGTTTGTGTAGGTCTTAAGCTGTAAATGTCTCTAAGAAACATGATGACTAAAATGAAAGGAATTCATTGTTTTCATATACTTAAATTTATTTTACTAGGTGTTTGTTGTGTAAATCTTAAGAAAAATTTTTTTTTAATATTTATCAACGTAGTTTTCATTATTTTTAAAATCGATGACATGGTTCCTAAGAACAAATATTCGTATGTCTTATAGTTTCAACTTTCCCATACTGACCGATTTGAATGGGCCACCCGGTAGACGCATTAGGATGTAAATACCCATAATTGCCACGCTGGGCAAGCGGTTTGGCGATCGCAGTAGTGTCCACCATAATAATGCTCAATCTTCGATAAATAAATGGTCAGTGACACTTCAATCCCTTAGTCGACTCTTACTACACCCGCGGGAAGAGTTGGGGGAACATCGTGAGGAAACTTGCAGACACTTGCAAAGAAATTCCGAGGGTCTATGTGAAGTCCCTAACAAGTACTGGGCCAGCGTTGGGACCACGCAAAATAGGCACGTTTGATGTCGAGTTGCGGAAAAAATGGCCAGAATACAACAACAACAACAAATGTATTCTTACTGCCGTCACCACGCGGCAACGTGGGCGAGGTATATCGTCGGTTGACAAGCAAAACTACTAAGTAACAAATACCTACTTGAAATAAAACTCGTATGTCAGTTCTGATTCAATACCACTACAACAGACGTATGTCGGTTGGTATCAACTATCAATGTTTGTGATGATAGATGTCTTTAAATTTAGGTAATTATCTCATCATTAACGTAAACGAATCCGCTTTCGGCTAAAGATCCATGAGATTATGTTTAAGAATTATTGTTAGTGCCCGAATAAGATAAGAATTAAACCTTATGGTTTATATTATACCTAATTATTACAAAACAACAATGTGTCATATAAGCATTCAATACAAGCCAGAATATGCGGTATTATCTACGCGTAAGAGAGCATGTAATGCGTCCTGAACTGTAAGGAGTAACTAAGCACTTGCTTTGAAAATTCAATGATTCCAATTTTCTGTACCATATGGTAGACTCTTTACTAAAATAAGGAAGGGGTCTATAAGGTGATATACCTAGTTTCCTACTCTTGCTTGAACCCAAAGGAAAATCTAAGTTTTATGATCACATGTGCACATGGAAAGGTACCTTGTCATGGTGTTTAAAAAGGACTTTATAAAATAACACATAAGGTCTATTTTCACCTTGTGCCTACATTGTGTCAAAATTTGCCAAATCAAATTAGAAATTTGTCTAATTGACATAGAGTAAAAAAAATTCTTGAGGCTTATGTCCTTTGGGTAGGACACATGTAGGTAGGAGGCTAACAGTCAGGACAAGGTAACTTTCCATATTGCATTGTGTAAGCTGCTACAAAAATATTACTTTAATGGTTAATATAAAATATAGAATAAATTTTTAATTTTGGTATTTAAATAAAAGTATCATAAAACTTATTTAGAGAAAGTGCTGCACCCTATTTCGTCATGCGCATCTTTAATGACTATATAATGGTAATTTCATTTCCCAACGTTAAATAATCCAACCTAACCTAACCCAACCTAGTGGGTAATTCTCATTTCCCAAGTATGGGGTTGGGAAATGAAATGGTTGCGAAATAATTAATTGCCAAAACTTATTCAGCCGAATGACACTTCTGCGAAAAGTTAGTTGGGAAATGAATACTGGGCAATACAATTTTCGGCGAAAAGGCAGGATACCCAATATAATATTATTATTTTTGTTACTTTGACTTTGATATTGGTGCAACAGGTTATTTACCTGTCTTGTGTTCTAAGCGGAACATGGCATCATCAAACAGGCGCTTCTGTGTTTCCTTCGTCTCCGGGACTATCTGGCCATTCTCTGTGGGGTCCCATCTGTTCTCCTGTCTCCTTGCTCCTGATACTATCACATAGTCCAAATTCTGGGAATGAATAAGTATAAATTAGAAATCACAATATGGAACTAAAGTACAATTTATAGAGATATATTATGCACAATGATAATAAAGTATTTGACAACTACTACTACTGGTGCTGCAATGAGTAAAATTATAGGATAGGCAGTATTGCACTATCCCTGACAATATGCTGCTGGTTTGTATGTTTGAAATAGGTAGGTATGTGTGAAAGTTTTAAGAAATAGAGATATACAAAACATGCTCTTAGAAGTATCTAATAAAACTAAAGTTCTTCATACAAAACGCCGTTTTCATAGGTAGTGACTTAACATTTCAATCTAGTGGTTTAGTGTGTTTTTAAATATTATACTCTATCCACTCCTCTATCTCTTTTATGGAGATAACTAGTTAATATCCAAATAGTTAAAACTTCTATGATACTTATGTTTAAAAAAATACTACACAATACATACCCCAGGGTCAGTTTTGATCTCAAAATGGTTGTCACACAAATGGCATTTCATCTTAAACTGGTACACCGGAGTGGTGTAGTACATCCCAACCTTGGTCTTCTCAGCGTTGTACCGCACGCCCATACCGATGTGGTTGTTGCAGCCGTCACACCAGATGTTATATGGCATTTCAAAGCGAATTATGAGGATGCCCATGTGAAGTTTTCTGGCCCGCTCTCTTAAGGCATGGGTACCCAGGAATTTGTTCAATCCCCCGACTTTTGGGTCGTAGTCGGGGGGATAATAATGGTTCTGGCCTTTGCGTTCACCCATTTTTAGTTACTTTCCTGTAAAAGATAACATAATATGGTTAGGAATTTTGGGGATAAATATAGTGTGAATGTATAATTGATGATGATATAATTCAAACAAGACGAAACTTACTTTAGCCCAATCCAACGGGTTTTACCAATTAATAATAGAAAAACTTTAAATATTACACAAGAATCAACAATTTCGTCATAAATCCCACTTTATTATTGACTGACTGACGTTAGTTAGTATAGTGACAGATGACAGAGAGTCTGACATTGACAATTAATGTTTTTTTACAAATTTTATGTCCAATCAGAATTTGTGCCGTGGATGTAATTATTTTTAGCTAAACGGGGTTCCAAGAGTATTAGTCAAGAGGCTTTTGTTTGTTAATTTCGTGTAAACACTACTTTTTTGCCATAAACAAGATTGTTTTTCTTCAATGGCTAGCGACAGCTGTTTGACAGCTCTGCTTTTATTTTCTATAGAATTTATCTCTCCATCACAAAAAAGCTTTTTGTTCCATCATTTGTTTGTTATTTGAAATAGTGTACAAATTAGTGATTCGTCCTACGTTTCTAGCGAGAATCTAGGAAATGAAGGGTGAAAGACAGTGCACTATAAATAGATCCAGCCGCAGTTAGTTTATAGTTTACGTCTGATTGTGATGATTTATCAGACATATTGAGTGCGAATTAGCGAGCCATGGGTAGACGAGAGGAGCCCGCTTGGGCCAAGGGCACGGTGGGGCTGATGGCGGCCCGTGAGCGAGGTTACGTGGACCGGCAGTTCCAAAACCGCCTGACTGTAACGCGGAGCATGATCGACCGTTTAGGGCTCCAAATGGAGCTCAACGGGCATATGGGCTGCGTGAACTGCCTGGAATGGAACCATGATGGATCGTAAGTGTGCCTGGTTATGTTACTTAGCGACGTGTATCCTTATTTTTGTCAAAAAGCTGACCTTTGACACTTTGATCGTAGTGTTCTGGCGTCCGCTTCAGATGATCTGCACGTCATCTTGTGGGACCCGTATCGCTATAAGCAGCTCCACAACATAGCCACAGGACACACTGGCAACATCTTCTCAGTCAAGGTAATTAGCAAAAGTACCCATTAGCTGTATGTGATACTGTTATGAAAATATCAACTTTAAAGTAGTTTGTGACATCTTATTAGCATAAAAATATTTGGTAAATACATTTCAAGTAACATGTTATCAGGAACCCACAACCCAAAAGGCTGATAGCATAATTATGTTTCTATGACAACAGACTAAGTAATATTTACTCTAATACCATTGTAGAGATAAGGTTTTAAGTAAATTCACTCTAATAATGAGCCAGTTAAAAAAAATACAATAAGAGCATTAGACAGACTTTCTACTTGAAAACATTTAGAGGAATGAGACTTGGTTGGTATACAGTCAAATTAGACATTTATCAACTTGGTGTACTTTTGCTGATAATTAATATATTAGAATAAAATGTGATACAATTGGTCTGTAGGTTAGACAAAACCATTAGATGGAGTGTCTAGATACACTCCATCTCACATATCAATATAAAAAAAAGTTTCATTTAAAACCATTAGATGGATTGCATCTAGCATTATCAATATATTCAATACATATACCAAACCACCTGACCAATCATGCACTTTCTTTAATTATCATAAGTGTTACAAATGCACAGTAAAGTTAACTAGCAGTTTGTACTAAAGGAATGTTTCGAGCATTTACTACATACTTTCACAATGTTTGTTTGTGTTCTAATAACCTTCACATGACAAGATAATGACGGCTATCAGTTTAATGCTTACTCATTTGTGAAACCAATCAGTTAAGTGCATTATGATGACCTGCATTGAGATCCTATTTTTAAAAATATTTTTGCAATTTGTATGATTTAGGTATAGTTAATTGTATTCTAGCGTTCCCACAATCAGAAAGGGCAAAAATATTGTTGAAATTATTAATCTAGATATTAAGCGTAGTTAATAGATTGTTGGTTGACAACCAAAACTCACTAAGTAACAAATACCTACTTGAAATAGAGATTGTATTGTATCTAAGTTCTGATTCAATACTGACATAAGAGGTTGTGAAGAGTAGTGACAGTTTTTATAGTGAGTTTTGGTTGTCAGCTGACGAGATAATAGTGATGTATTATTTAGGACTTGGTTCAATAAGGGTGACATCTTGAAATTTGAAGAAACCCTTTATAATAAAAGAATAAAATAAAGTTGGTAATGTTATGTAAAAGACTTTACTTTTGGATGTTTACTTTTAGGCATTGTGAAACATACAAAATGTACCTATTCAGATAGATTATTTAAATTATACATACTTTTATTATAAGTAGGTACAGTCAAAGACAAAATAAGGTGTATGCTCAAAATTTATGTCCCAGTGCACTTAAGTCTATGTAATAAGAATGGCGCAGGACCAGTCATTGTAGCAATCTTTGGGGGAGGCCCATGTTCCGAAGTGGATGTCTTTCGACTGATATGATGATGATGATGATGATGAATTAGAATGTTGCAACATATTTATAAGAGGATTCTTTTAATACATGTTTTTGAACTTGTTTGTACATATACTGAAATATAGAATCCACATTACAAATAGTTTTCAGCATTGAAACTTGATTTTCGTCTGCGGTGGTACGGACACGTTATGAGGCGACCATTTGACCACATGACCAGAAAGGTTCTAGATATCGAAACTAAACCCCGAGGACGAGGAAGACCCCGAACTACATGAATATCCTTAGTGAATAAAAACCTAAAAGAAGCCCAAGTCGATAAACAGACAACCCAGGACCGAGCTACCTGGAGACGCATGATAAGGAGGGCCGACCCCAAATAAAAATGGGAAATGGCCAGGCAAAGAAGAAGATTGAAACTTGATTTTCATACATTAATTGCAAATATTAATGGTATGGGTAGATACTGCTTACATAAAGTTATCTTCACTCATCTTTATGTTTCCATAGTTGCTTACCATTTGATGGGTGTTTACATTTTTTGAATTGTCATATTATATGGTCAGTTATTTTTGTGAGCATGAGCATTGCGAGTGATTTTAATTGTGTATTCTTGATCATATTTGACAAATGAAAAGGGCTTATTTCCACTTTGTCAATAGAGATTAATTCTCTTATGAAATCAGAAAAAATAACCCTTGTTGACAAAGTGGAAAAAAGACAATCCTCTTGTATGTACTGGCAATGTTGGAAATTATTATTTTTTTGGTGTCATTTGATATTAAGGTCACATAACATTTTTTGTTTATTTTGACGTCTAGAATGCATAGTTAAAATCACGCAATGCTCGCGAGCACCCTGTATTTTCAAAATATCATGTACTTGAACAATCATTGGTCGACAAATTCTCATAAATCATCCAGCTTGTGAATAGTAAATAGAACTTATTTTTATTATACAGGGTTACCAGGGCCCATTGGACTAAGCCGAAACTGTACTTTAAACCAGTATTTGCCATATCGATTTTTTTACTTCGGAACAATCTGTGTGTTTCAGCAGTTTCTGAGGTTATTGTGTGGACAATTTTTAAAATGCTGGTCATGTCCCACATAAAAACAACACACGGCAACTTAGTGAATTTATTTAAATTTAATTCAACTGTACATCTTTACTTTTCCACAACTTTTCCCATTCCACTGTTTTTATATTCAACTGTTTATTATTATGCCATTGACAAAAAGAAAAAATAAAAATTAATTAATTTTAATTTGTATTCAAACTAATATTTGTTGTGTGGTTACGAACAGTTATTTCTCCTTTTAAACCTCGTGCCTACATTATGACGAACGTGCCAAATTAAATTGCAAATTTGTCTAATTGACAAACCCCCTTATTCATAAACGTTTGTTAACTTAACAAGCCGCTAATAATTGTTTGTCCCTTTCGGTCTTAACAATGTGTCCATAAGAGCAAAATGGACAAACAATTATTAGCGGCTTATTAGTCAACAAACGTTTATGAATAAGGGGGAAAGAGTTTATAAACTTTATGTAGGGTAGGACCACCCAGGAGGTTCAATGGTGTAAGGATGAATTTTTTGTCCGTAGTTCCTATCCCCCGACCTGATAGCGACCTGCGCGGCGGACGGCACGGTGCGCGCGCGCAGCATTTGCGGCGGCGCACCATTGCTGGAGTGTTCATGCCACTGCGGCCGAGTCAAGAGGCTGGCTGTTGCTCCGCATAATCCACATCTTATCTGGTCGGCTGGTGAAGACG
The DNA here is from genome assembly GCA_025490895.1 of Thaumatotibia leucotreta. Classification (NCBI taxonomy): domain Eukaryota; kingdom Metazoa; phylum Arthropoda; class Insecta; order Lepidoptera; family Tortricidae; genus Thaumatotibia; species Thaumatotibia leucotreta. The sequence goes on along the minus strand of JALPQI010009814.1, from coordinate 25,557 downwards.
GACTCATATTGTAAGTGTTGATTTCCTCTCAATGTGAAATAATAAGTTAGTGGAGCTCACTGCGGAATCGGCTCCACATTCGCGTTCGCGGTTTTGCACCGCGATTCGCTCACAAGTGGGGAGCACATTATGATGTCACTGAATATGATTGATTAAAAAAATATTTCAATTTAAGCAACGTAATGTTTTGTTAAAATACTAAATTAAAAATCAACACCGTGCTTTTAATATCGAAAACATTAACAAATGCAAATAAAAGGATCAATACTGCCGTCATAACGTAAAAGGGCACATTTAACATTTGGGTAAAATTGCAAAAATTGACTTTGAATATTTTACTGTTTCTTGCCAAATACAGGTATATAAACGCACAGTAGTAACATTATTTTGAATGTGGAAACTTTCGTGAACAATAAATTGGTTCTTCTGTAAACATATTTTTTTATTTTGATTTAATTTGTTTGAGATAAATGAAAAAAATCTATTTTACTTAGTATATAAAATCGTGCAAAAATACTATTGCATAACTTAAAAGGCATAACTAACCAAATGAGCCTTTTTTTTCTAACATATTCAAGCAGTCTTACCGAAAATTAGAAAAAAAGAGCACAATCCGTAACTTGAGCCTTTTTATTGTACAAATTAATTTATTTTAATAAAGTATAGATTGTTAATAGACATAATTTAAACATACTCTTTTATTTCGTTGGATCGGTTGGATAAGGTAATAAAGTACTACTTGCAAATAAATGGATAACTTAAATATGTAAAAGCCCCAGGTGAGGACAGAGCTACAACTGAGCTCTTAAGGGCAGGGGAACTCCTGTACTCAGGCAGCTGCAGTACATGTTTAACTCCGTTTCCCACGAAGGGAGAGCTCCGAGCGTCCGGATAGCGTGAAGCAGGAGTACGGTAGTTTCATTCTTGAAAAAGGGTGATAAAACCCTTCTTAAGAACTACCGCCCTATGTCACTTCTGAGCCACGTATACAAGTCGTTTTCGAGAGTCGTCACAAATAGGCTGGCGCGACGGATGGAAGACTTTCAACCACCGGAGCGAGCCGGGTTTGGGGGAGGATTTGGCACCATAGACCACATACACACTGTAAGGCAGATTGTACAGAAGCCTCAGGAATATAATCAGCCTCTGTGTCACGCTTTCGTGGACTATGAGAAGACGTTTGACTCCTTCGTTCGACGTTTGACCTGATCTGTTCTGGACTCCCAACAGCGGTGCCAAGTGGATTTTCGATACATCGGGGTGCTTAGAAGTCTGTATGACGCCCCAACTATGTTCGTTCAAGCAAGAAACAGTCAAACAAGACCGATTCCATTGCATCAAGGAGTAAGACGGGGGCATGTTATATCCCGGAAACTGTTTACAAATGCATTGGAAGACATGTTGTTCAAGATTCTAAACTGGAACGGCGTGACATAAATATAAACGGCGAATACATCTCACTATTCTCACATCACACTTTAGATTTACCGATGATTTAATATCGTAGTCATAGCAGAATCGCTGCAATAAGTTCAGGAAATGTTGCACAGCCTGAATGCAGCCTCCCAACGAATTGGTCTCAGAATGAACATGGACAAGATGAAGGTCATGTTTAATGGCCTCGTCATTCTGGGCCCAGTAATTACAGATGGCATGTATCTTGAAGTCGTTAAGGAATATATCCACCTCGGGAAAATATTGCAGTTAGATAGATACAACTTTGAAAAAGAAGCCAATAGGAGAATTCAGTTGAGTTAGGCAACGTTGAATTCCTCCTCTAGTCAGATGGTACCGTCTTGCGTAGGTAGGAGGGCCGGCAGCGATTGGATGCATAAATCAACTGACCACGCTCTGTGGCATACATTGGCAAAGGCCTATGTCCAGCAGTGTACTGAGACCGGTGGATGATGATGATGAATCGTTATAGTTTAGTTTAGTTTTATTTATTTCAGGAAGAAAATTCGAAATACAATGCATGTGATGTCAGGGTATACAAATTTTCATCGTGATCGTCAAAATATAGTTAACTTAATAACGCTTATTTTGGCAAATTACACCCATTAAAAGAATTATAAAGTATTATTTTACCACTATCCGAAATTATCCAAAATATCCGGATAATGTATACCTAATTATTACTATCCATATTATCCGGATATTAAAACCAGGCGGATATTGCAAACCCTAAGCGTGGGTTTATGTTGACTTCTAGGGCACAACTGACGCGATTTGTTTGTTTCGATCATTTTCTCATCTTAACTATCATTAAGTGTGTTAAATAATAAAGGCACATCTAGGTTGTTGTGCCTTTTTTTCTACGACGACAAGTGGATCAATGTCATTGGATAAGAAATTAAAAGGGCACATTTCGCTGCTTGTGCCTTTTTCTTTTAAATAACTCAAAAGTGCCTTCTTAACTAAGTGCTACTTGAAAAATTAATTAAGTCACAAGCCATAAGTGAAAAAATATGCCCTTTTATTTTAATCACAAAACAAAATGCCTTTCTTTTTTGATAAATAAAAATAATTCGAGTAGTTGTGCCCAATTTGCTTATGGTAACTCCCAAGTTTCCCACAGGAAAATTTTGAAAAAAATTAGATACATGCGCCTTTTTTTTCTCATTTCGAATATGTATGTAACTCAATTTCACAAAAAATGTTAGTTGTGCCCTTTTTTGTTATGACGGCAGAATAACTCTTCGACGACAAATAAGCTACTTATTATGTCAGGTTCAAATCAATTAAAAACTATTTTGATAACAGAGGTCTTAGTTTTATAGCATATAAATTAATCATCAGAATTATAAATTCTGTTGTTATACCTCGTGACACGTATCTGTTAAAAAGTATTCAAAACGTCAAAAAAAAAATGAAAAAACATTTTTTTGGTGCTATTTGACATTAGGTCATAATATTTTTCGCGCTTTCGCCTGTCCACAAAGACAATAAAAAAAAATAATCGCAATGTGTCAGTTCCATAGAATAACTGTCAAGGCAGTATGGCTTAGGGCTTTCGCCTATCCACAAAGACTACTAAGAATAACTGTCAAAAAATTACAAGCCGAATCTAAACTGAATCGCAATTTAACCCTTTAATGGGTATTGGCAACATATTAGCCGTCATATAAAAAAACAAAACAATTTACAAATACGTAAGGTTCTAAATTGAATGCTTTAACAGAGCTGTCAAATGGTTAAGAGATCGTCCTGTATGCTTAGCGAAGTTGCCAAGCGCTAGCGCTTAGTAGCGTATCGTAGTTTTCCCTCTCTGTCACTCTTTCATATTAGAGCGACAAAGACAGTTACAGGTGTAGTGAGAAATTACTTGCCTTCGGAAACGTTCGTAAACACATGCTGTTTCAGGCAGTGTCACCGAGTCTGACTGAAGTAGCATGACAGCTATTACTGTCAGTCTCAGTGAGATAGACTGAAACAGCATGACGTTGACGAACGTTTCCGAAGGCAAGTCATTTCTCACTACATCTGTAGCTGTGATTGACGACTAAGCGCTAGCGATTGGCAACTTGTCTAAGCACCCTGTTCTCCCGCAGGCAACACGACCTTCGTACCTCCCACCGCTGCACTTCAGCCAACGTGCTCGTCAACTTACTCAACCATCTCGGCCGCTACGCCGAGGCCAAGTGCGTGTCGGTCAACCCACGGCGCCCACATCAGCTCGCTGTCGGGGCCAACGACCTTTATGTGAGGCTCTACGATGTGCGGATGATCAAGCTGACCAAGCTCCAAGTGAGTTTTTTGTTTTTTTTTGAGGCCTCTTGAAATCAGAACATGATTCAGCTCAGCAAGTTGCAGGTGAGATAATAATTATTTTTTATGTAAAGTCTTAAATTCAGAAACATTTCATTGTTAGAGTGAGACGGATGCACTAGTAGACTCATTTTTGAAGCATTGCTAGAGTGAGTCACGCCTCCGATAGCGGTCCCGAGCTGTCGACAAGCGACAGCGTCATGAATGTGCACGTCGGGGCACCCGCGCCTCGGCCTAGTGCGTGTCGGGCCACCCGTACCTCCCACCGCTGAACTTCAGCGAACGTGCTCGTCAACTTACTCAACCATCTCGGCCGCTACGCCGAGGCCAAGTGCGTGTCGGTCAACCCTTGCCGCCCGCACCAGCTCGCCGTCGGGGCCAACGACCTTTACGTCAGGCTCTACGATGTGCGGATGATCAAACTGACTAAGCTTCAGGTGAGTTTTTTAGTTTTTTTTTCTATTTTTTTAAATCAGAACATGATTCAGCTGAGCAAAATGCAGGTGAGGTAGCATTTTTTTAGGAGTGTAAAGTCTTAAATTCAGAAACATTGAATTGTTAGAGTGAGATGGATGAATTAGTCGTGTCTCACTCTTGAAGAATTGATAGAGTGAGATAGCTGAACTAGTCGTGTCTCGCATTTTAATCATTGAATTGTTAGAGCGAAATGGATGCACTAGTCGTGTCTCGTTCTCAAAGAGTATGTGCTAGAGTGAGACAGATGCACTAACCGTGTCTCGCTCTTGAAGCATGGAAGCACGCCATACAAAACAGCGGTCCCGAACTGTTCACAAACAACAGTCGTTATGAATGGGCAACCTAGGTAACTAGCTGGGCCGCCACGGCGCGGCCAGATGCGTGTCGGGCCACCCGCACCGCGGCCAAGAGCGTGTCGGGCCGCCCGTACCTACCACCGCTGCACTTCGGCCAACGTGCTCGTCAACCTACTCAACCATCTCGGCCGCTACGCCGAGGCCAAATGCGTGTCGGTCAACCCACGGCGCCCACATCAGCTCGCTGTCGGGGCCAACGACCTTTATGTGAGGCTCTACGATGTGCGGATGATCAAACTGACTAAGCTTCAGGTGAGTTTTTTTGTTTTTTTTGGAGGTATCTTAAAATCAGAACATGATTCAGCTCAGCAAGTTGCAGGTGAGATATCATTTTGTTTTTTTTTTATGTAAAGTCTTAAATTCAGAAACATTTCATTGTTAGAGTGAGATGGATGCACTAGTATACTGATTTTTGACGGATAGAGTGAAACGGATGCTCTATTTAGTCGTGTCTTGCTCTTGATGCGTTAATAGAGTGAGATGGATACACTAGTCGTGTCTCGCTCTTGAAGCATTGATAGAGTGAGACGGATGCACTAGGCGTGTCTCGCCCTTGACGCTTGGAAGCACGCCATACAAAATGACCTCCGAGAGCGGTCCCGAACTGTCGACAAGCAACAGTCGTCATGAATGGGCAACCTGGGCAACCAGCTGGGCCGCCACGCCGCGGCCAGGTGCGTGTCGGGCCACCCGCGCCGCGGCCAAGTGCGTGTCGGGCCACCCGCACCTCCCACCGCTGCACTTCGGCCAACGTGCTCGTCAACTTACTCAACCATCTCGGCCGCTACGCCGAGGCCAAGTGCGTGTCGGGCCACCCTCGCCGCCCGCACCAGCTCGCCGTCGGGGCCAACGACCTTTATGTGAGGCTCTACGATGTGCGGATGATCAAACTGACTAAGCTGCAGGTGAGGTGGCTTTTGTTTGTTTTTTTTTAAGGAATGTAAAGTTTCTTGAAAATCAGAACATGACTTAACTCAACTCAGCAAGCTGTTGGTGAGTTAGCATTTTTTTTTTATTTTATCATAGCACGAATGCACGGATGCACTAATCGTGTCTCGGGATTCGCCCGCCGCTCGCCGCGTTGAGTGCTCGCTGCGCTCCGCGACCGCTCTAAGTGATAATAATTTTCGCGCCAAAACGCCGCCGCGTTGAGCCCTGCTCCGCGTGCCTTTCGACATGTGTTTAATAATGTGCCGCGATAATTTTGAGAAAGACAGTGACTTTAAAGTATACCTTGTGTGAGTGTTATGCGCAAAGTGAATAATAAAAAACTCCCGTGAGATAGTGACTCTTATAAACAGTTATGAGTGAGAGTGAGAATGAAAACGTCCCCCAAAAAATAAATAACATAAAGGACTTAAAAAACTATACAGTCCTAATACGAGCGGGAGCACCCGGTGCCTCCCAAATGGACTCCCCCCCCTCCCTCCACCACCACCCCCCCCTGGCCCAAGGGGCTGGGGAGGAGCCCTCTGAGCCGCAGCAGAGGCTGCTTGAATTCCTTATAGCTCGCTACCCGGCGGTAGTAGCTGAATTTTACAAGAATGGAAACTCCAGTACTGACAGTGCCCACGCGGGTCACAGGACCCCCCCAGCATGGACCCCTAACGAAGGTAGGTTGACTCCGGTTGACACTATCCACACAAACACAAACCCTAATGCCCCCCCGTCTTACGAGAACCGGCGGCAAACGAGTAAGGAGCGCGTCAGAGACATGACGCGCATCCATCAAAACAACACTTCGACCCACCCATACTTAAGGGAGCGGTCCCCAAGGGGACCTTCAAATAGCCCTCGCCTGCCGCCGCGTTCTCGCTCGAGGTCCCCACAAACAAACGAAATCTATAAAATCATAACAAAAGGAGACGAAAGAGTTTTAAATAACTCCAACTATAATGCAAACAGATTAGCTGGTAGAAAGGCCACAGACTCACACCAATTAGACTCCGCAAATGGCGGCCCGACTGAGTATGCTAGCTCACCGTAACCGCATCAAAAAGCACCGTTCAGGCCCATCCCCCCCCCCCCTCAGACTCTGACCACCCCCCCCATACCCACTCAAAATTCTTTCGAGGCCTTACCCATGGAAGGCTCTCAAGCTCAAACATACGACCACCAAATGGAAACAAATAACGATAACACTGACACAGACTCAGACGAGGACGATAGTCCCACAAACCGCCCCCCCAAAAACCTAACTCCCCCCACCATAGTAATTGAGGATCCGTCCAGATGGACGGACCTCTCCAAGGAAGCATATAGTAAAAATATTGGCTTCAAAAGCTGCCAGGCCGGCTATGAGAGGTACTCGGGGAAGCCGTGCCTTTTCCTATACACACAAAACGCCGATCAATATAGACAGTGGAGAGGCCTAGTAGGGCACGGCTTCTTCCAGTACCCTTCTAATGCCTATAAGAAGCTCCGAACTGTCCTTCTGGGCCTACCAGTAGGCCTAGACGAGGACTTAATCAAAAAAGACTTAGTAGAAAAGGGTCTGCCGGTGCTTAATGTGGCACGCATGAAAAAAGGTCCCACTAGGGAACCGAGGGAGGATATATGGCAACCCTGCCTATAGTAAACATCGGATCCGTGATTATTAATTTTAAATATTAGTTAATAACAAGTACTTAAGTCCACATTATTAAAAGTTTGTACCTAAGTTAACTATAAGTGCGCGACAGTGTTTCCGAAATCGAAAAGACGCAAGAAAACTATCAAATCTTAGTTAATGATCTCTGCTACACAGGACTTACACCTTACCTATAAACAGTCTATTGTTAAATGAAAACTAAGTTTAAAGTGCTTATTTGCCGTGACTTTCATATTGGAGACATTAAAAAGTGATTTATCGTGTTATTTTTGACAATTAAAACAAATTTAATCATTGAAATATTTATTTTGCCGTTAAATACAAATTGCAATGTGAAAGAAGAGTGCGGCGAATGCGATTCGTATTGGGTGCACCTGTGATGCGCTAACGACGAAGCGAGTCAACTATCTTTTTACCTGTGCCCTCAGTGAGTGACGAGTGCAGCGTATATGCAACGTAGTGCAAAGACCCGCAATGCGCCAATGAATAAACGAGATAGTTATATTTGTCTGTGCCTGTTATCATTGTTTGCATACACAGTACTTAGGCAAACAAAGCACCCGGCGACTCAATTTGCCGTAAAAATAGGCCTACTCCTGCGCCGTTTGACTGCAATAGTTTATTATTTTTAAACAGAATGGCTTTGAATTGCGACAAATGTAACCAAATGATAAGCCACAGAGAATTTCTCGTCTGCTTGTCATGTAAATCACATTTTCACCTAGATTGTTGCAATGTAAGTGTCAAACGATTTCGGCTTATGGAAACTGAAACTAAACTCGTCTGGAAGTGCCAGCCTTGTCGCTCAATACCTGATGAGAATGTAACTTTACGCAGAACATATCGTGCAATGATTCCGACTAATAATTCATTCGACTTACTATCTAGCGTATCAATCGACGACGATAATATTGAGAATTCGTCGTGTTCATCAGGCTTTGAAATGAATCGAAGTTGCCCTGAGCGAATGCCGTCCTATGCTCAAACTGAAGAGTTAAAGAAAACTGTATCAGAACTGCAGGAAAAATTAAAAGTAGCGGAAAATGAAATTGAAATATTATTGTCGGAGAACTTCGCATTAAAGGATAAAATTAAAAACTATGACAACAAAGTCCAGCATCTCAAAAACTTAAGTAAATCAGTAAATACAGTTAAAAAAGGGTCTAGTAAACATAAACACCCTAAAAGAAAATCAACGAACCGTCAGAGCTTGAATCAAAGTTTCATCGAGTTGAATGTACTTACGCACCAAAATGTTTCGCATGCAGTTGCGCCCGCAGATCAAAGTCCACATATGTCACCTATTGAGCAACCGTTGCGTGGCAGTACCCCTTTAATACCTACATCTTTGGACGAAATTAAGGACAAACCTACGGTTTACATCTTCGGCGACGAATATGCGCGCGGCTTAGCATCGCGACTAACTTATTCCAGATGTGATAAAATGGGTGAATTCACCGCAACGGCTACGATCAAGCCCTACGCACGAAGTTCGGAAATCCTCAACAGTCTTCTTTCTGCGTCTGAAGTGATTACTAACAAGGATATTATTGTATTGTCCGTTGGTCATAATGACAGAGATCCTTATTTATTATTGTCGAATGTAGATCGTGTATTATCTAAATTTAAGGAAAATAATGTATTCATATTAAATGTGTTCAACAATAGACTAGAAAATAATCAACTTATTTTCTATGAATTGCGAATGATTGGGAATAAATATAAAAATTGTAAAATAATCGATTTATTTAAAAATGTAAATACGAATCATCTATCTTTTTTAAATTGGATGACGCATAAGCTTTATGAGCAAATGATTTTATCAAAATGTATTTTAGTAGTTAATAAAACTTTTCCGTGTGCAAAATCCGCAGATGTAGCATGTATGGCGCGTAACTTTTTTCGTCCCTGTCAGCCATAATACCTGTCCCAAAAGAGACGAAAGTCCCCTGACATCAGCCTCTAGTCCCAGCGTAGATTCAATAATAATTCTGAATCAAAACATGCAAGGGTTGTACAGTAAAATTGATTTTTTGGAAATAGCTCTGGATGATTTATGCAAGAACGGTAAAGATGTAGATATATTATGTTTAAGCGAGACTTTTATTCGGAAGGGCTCGGAGAGCAATGTGATAATTAACAATTTCAAACTTGTTTCAGCTTATTGTCGTGATAGGGGGAGGGGAGGAACATGCATCTTAGTAAAAAAACATTATGAGACTAAGTCTTTGCCTATTGTCACTCAATTAGCCACGAAATTCTATTTCGAATGCTGTGGCATTGAAATTGTTGCTGCAGGAGTTGTTATTGTTAATATTTACAGAATACCAGACCAGACAAAATCACATGTCGGTATTTTTCTCCATAAAATGGATATTTTACTAAATTATTTAACTACCAGATTTAAAAATAAGAAACTTATCATTTGCGGTGACTGGAACATCGATTTATTAAAACAAACATCGGCCGCTGTCAGCCTCACTAGTTTACTTGACACATATAATTTAGTGGCTCATATAACAGTTCCTACAAGACTTGATGCATGTATTGATCAAATAGCAAGCAATGTCAAAAATGCGAAACCATGTATACACCACTTGGGGCTCTCGGATCACGAAACCGCTCAGTCGTTAATTCTGCCAGTGAAAAAACTACACGCTTGTAGAACATGGTTTGAGTACAGGCGAGATTATAGTAAAGAAAATATGCGAAAGTTTTGTGAGTGCCTATCGGCCCTCTCCTTTTCGGATGTCATAAATTGTACAAATGTAACGGACGCGTTTGATCATTTTTATGATCTGTTGTGCCTGTTCCATGACCTATGCTTTCCGGTACTTAAAATTAAAGTTAATAACAAACCCAAAAGAACACACTGGCTTACGAAGGGGTTGAGAAAGTCTTGTAAAGTCAAGCGCGATCTATATCTAAAATACAGATACGATAGGTATAACAAAGACTACAACAAATATAATTTCAAGACATATAGCACTTTATTAAAGAAATGTCTTAACATTGCTCAAAAAAATTCTAATAATAAACTTATAAAAAATAGCGAAAATAAATGTAAAGCTACTTGGCAGGCTATTTCCTCGACTATAATAAATAAATTACATGAAAATGACATAAATATAATAAAACATAACGATGACATATATTCTAATCCGAATGAAATTTGTAATGTATTTAATAACTTCTTTATAGACTTAGTATGTAAACAAAACTTACCTTTGGATAATTCTACATATAAACTTAATTTAAATCATTGTAATCCTCATACCATGTTTCTAAAGCCAGTAGATGAGAGCGAAATCTATAATATTATCATGTCATTAAGCAATAGTAAGTCTAGTGGTTTCGATGACATCACAACAAAAGTACTGAAAGTAAGTGCTTCGTATATATCTTCACCTCTTGCTCATATCATCAATTTGTCATATTCTGGTGGAATTTTCCCACGACAGTTAAAGTATAGCATAGTCAAACCGTTATACAAGAAAGGAGAAAAACTTAACATAGAAAATTACAGGCCCATAACATTAGTACCTATTATATCTAAAATTTTTGAAAAATCAGTTAACAAAAGAATGCAAGATTTTTTAAATAAACATAACCTACTTTGCACGGAACAATACGGGTTTCGGAGTGGTCGCTCGACTACTCTTGCATGTTTTGACCTTGTCAAATCCATAGCCGAGAGTATCAACAAAGCAACTCCTGTGGTGTCGATATTCTTAGATATGTCGCGGGCTTTCGATTTTGTTCATCATACCAAACTACTGAATAAACTTGAGGTGTATGGGGTAAGGGGGAAGGCGCTAGAGTGGATGAGAAGCTACTTAGAGGACAGAATGCAATCTGTGGAAATTAAGCAACTGTCAAAAGATCCGGACAGCCAAAATAAAATGCTATTGAAACAGACCTACAGATCAGAATTTAAGACGTGTAATTCTGGTGTTCCGCAGGGAAGTATACTGGGACCTTTGCTTTTTCTACTTTACGTAAACGATCTACCGAGGGCTACAAAACAGAAATGTATAATGTTTGCGGATGACACCACGCTAGTCATAAATTGTGATAAAAAGAATGATTTCGAAAATGATATTAATAAAGAATTGAATGACGTTATTGAATGGATGAGAATAAATAATTTACACATTAATATATCTAAGACTAAATGCATACAATTTCAATCATATAATTCTATTTCAATACCAATGACAATTAGATATAACAATGATACAGTTGAAGAGGTGAATTCTGTAAAATTCCTTGGCATGATGATAGATAAAAATCTAAATTGGAAACAACAGATTGATCAAATTTGTAATAAATTAAATCGTTTTGTGTTTGCTTTAAGAAAACTTAGATTAACCGTTTCCAAAGAAGCTGCACTAACAGCATACCACGGTTATGTGTCATCAGTGCTTTCTTATGGTCTGATATTGTGGGGAAACTCGGTGGATTCGGACAGGGTATTTAAGATCCAAAAGCTGTGTATAAGAGCGATATGTAACGCTAAAATGGATGACAGCTGCGTGCCCTTATTTAAGGAACATAACATACTACCATTGCCGTGTTTGTATATTAGAGACGTATGTGTTTTTGTCAAGTCCCACCCAGAATACTACCTTAAAAGAAGTGAAGTTTTGCAGAGACAAGGCAGGACAAGAACACATATGTTAAATCTTTTATACAAGCCTCGGGCCTGTAAAGATATATACAGGAGAAATGTTTTTAATATGAGCATTACGGTATTCAATAAGTTACCAAATGAATTGCGGACATTGTCGGGGGAATTATTTAAACGATGTTTAACAAAATGGCTGCGGGATAAATGTTTTTACAGCGTTAAGGATTATTTAAATTTTAAGGAACCGATGACATTGTATTAATTTAATTTATAATAGTATTTTTGTGACATTTGTATAATAGTAGTAGACCTGGACATTCTGTTTAATTTATAAATTGTTATTCTATAGCTTTGAAATATTTATATGCTTGCTTGCTTGCTGAATACAAGGATCTTATTAATAATTAACACCTTTAATGTACTGTATTCTGATAAATAAAGAATTTTGAATTTGAATTTGAATTTGAACCTTTTAATGCCGTCATGGTCACATTGGAAAAAAACAAAGACGGTAAAAAAAATCTATGACATTAATAAAGTTTGTGACCTTAGCGGCATAAAAATAGAACCCCCCCGGAAAAATAGGCGAGTGGCCCAGTGCCAGAAATGCCAGAGATATGGTCACACTGCCACCTGGTGCGAATGCACCCCACACTGTGTAAAGTGCGCAGGTGAGCACTTGACAAAGGATTGCAACCGGCAAGTGGACCCAGTAACGGGTACCTATCGTACAACTTGTTTCCTGTGTAAAGGGGACCACCCTGCGAACTTCGGAGGGTGCCCAGCCGCCCCCCCTCTCAAAAATATAAAACCGCCCAGGCCGCGCCCATCTCGCCAACCACGCCCCTCCGAGGCGCCGCGCCCCCTTACACTTACCCAGGAGAGCTTCCCGTTACTGGGCCACTCACAAAGGGCTCCCCCCTCCCAATCTCAATCTCAGTATGCCACCCCCCCCCAACCTCCCCTTGCCGTACCCAACCAGGCATACGGTAATTCCTACCCAAATAACCTCAGTCACTCATCCCACCCTAACACCTACAGCGATATGGTCAAAAGGGGAGACTGGGGTAAATCGTACCCGCAATCCCAGTCCCACAGGGGAACCTGGGGTGAATTAAACCCCCCACCAGTTAAATCGTACCCACAAAACTCAAAATTGCAAACCATTCATCCATCATCATCATCAACCATCCCGGTCCGGCAAAATCAAAATCACAGACCCTCAGTTGCCCCAAACCTCACCCCTAATCTACCGAGACATTCAAGATCCCATCAATCCCAGGCCCTGGATTACGTTATAAACCTCATAGAGAGTGTGGACTTTGATATCGATGAGGTCTGCGAAATGGCTTTTAAAATGTCACAGGCAAAAACTACCGCGGAACGCATTCAAGTACTGGCGGACCACGCCAACCTCATCAAAAAACTCAAAAACTTTAACCTGCAACAAAAATGGCAGTGCAACCAGTGAGGACCTCCTGCAGGCTGAAGCCAAAATCCCTCAACATAGGGTTTTTCAACATCAACGGAATCAGGGGAAAAAGAGACGAACTCTCCTGCGCCATGAAGGACCTCCAGCTGGACGTCCTTCTGGTTCAGGAGACCTTCCTAAAACCGTCACATAGGAACCCAAACATTACTAATTACAAAATAGTCAGAAATGACAGATTAGGGGCCCAAAAAGGGGGCACCCTAATCTACTACAGAAGTGAACTACACTGCTCCCCTATAGTTCTCCCACACCTTTCAAACCTTGAGGCCTCGGCCTGCAGGATAGCCCTCACTGGCCATAGGCCTATTACACTCGTTTCAGCATATCAGCCGGTCTCAAAGGAGCTCCACCTTGCAGACCTAGATGCCGTGTTTGGCGTTGATGACTCAGTCATCCTGGCTGGGGACCTCAACGCCAAGCACGAGCAGTGGAACTGCAGGGTGAGCAACCCTAAGGGTAGATTGCTCCGACAGTACTTGAATAGCCCAGACATACCCATCGACATCATCGCCCCACTCGAACCCACCCATTTCCACGTTGTTCCAGACTGCCTCCCAGACATCCTTGACCTAGCTCTTCTAAAAGGCATCTCCATGAATATCAGGGCAATTGAGGTTCTGCACATCCTAGAATCAGACCATAGACCAGTCGTCCTGAGGCTGGGCCCCCCCCATACCGACCCGGATGCCACCAAACAAGTGACCAACTGGGTCGATGTGGGGAGGGAACTGGCTAGGGACGACTGCCCCCTCCTGCATATTCAGGTTCCCCCCACCCCTACTAGTGAACAGCTAAATGAAACCATTACTAATCTGACTGACAACATCCACAACATAATCTCCTCATGCACCAGGACAGCCAAAGTGGGTGACTCGGATCGATTCAGTCTCCCCCAAGACATCCGAGCACTAATAAAGTCTAAAAACAAGGCCCTTAAGGCATATGACCAGGCCCCCACAAGGCCCAACAAGAACATAGTAAATAAGCTACAGCGCCAGGTGAAGGAAAGGGTGAGGGAACTCAGGGAAGAGAGATGGGATGGACTGCTCGAGGAGATCAGGCCGGGACACCGGGCCTACTGGCAACTGGCTAGATCTCTCCGAGCAGACACCATGGCTTCAATGCCTCCACTCACCCGCCCTGACTCCCCCACTTTGGCCTTCACCGACCAAGAAAAAGCCGAATGCCTCGCCACCAGCCTGGAGGAGCAATGCTCCCCAGGCAAGCCCCCCTCAAACCAAGCCCATATGCAAACAATAGACAATACAGTAATCACCCTCTCACTCCAACCACCCTCAGGTCCACTCCTAACACAAATAACCTTCACCGAGCTCAGGGAGATAATCCGAAAACTTAAACCAAAAAAGGCCCCTGGCCCCGATGGCATCACCAACAGATTCCTAAGACTCCTGCCCGACCAAATTATACACATTTTAGTTAATATCTACAACGCGGCCATGAACGGCTGCCACTTTCCAGCAGCCTGGAAAGTGGCAACCGTCATCGGCATCCCCAAGGTGGGCAAACCTTCAAACCTACTCATCAGCTACCGACCCATCAGCCTGCTCAATTCCCTAGGTAAAGTTTACGAACGACTAATACTGACACGACTGACAGACCACATCTACACCAACAATATTCTATCAGATGAACAGTTCGGCTTCAGGACGGAGCACTCCTGCGCCCACCAAATCCACCGTATCGTGGAGCACATCCTCCGTTGGATGACGGGTCGTAAAAGACCTGTCCCAACGGGGGCTGTGTTCCTCGATGTAGCCAAAGCCTTCGATAAGGTCTGGCACAACGGCCTCATATATAAGCTGATGCAGGAGAAAGTGCCAAACAGACTCCTGCATCTAATTAGAAACTACCTAACAGATCGAAGCTTTGGCTACAGAGTGGAAGGCGCTATTTCCGCGCTTCACCCTGTAGGCGCCGGTGTTCCGCAGGGTTCCGTCCTGTCGCCGACCCTGTTCTCACTTTACGTGAATGACATACCGAAAACGTTGGGGGTGCACTACGCGCTCTTTGCCGATGACACCGCATTCTATACCTCTTCAAGGTCCCCCGCAAAATTGTCCTCACTCCTCCAGCGAGCGGCGGACTCCTTAGGAGACTGGTTCGACCGCTGGAGGATTGAGGTCAACCCGGATAAAAGCATCGCTGTCATATTTACTAGGAAGGTACAGTCACTAGACTTCCTCTCCTCCACCCACCCCCCCCTCCGTCTGAACAACACCCCCATAAAGTGGCAAAGCGAAGCCAAGTACTTAGGCGTCACTTTGGACTCTCGCCTCAATTTCCACTCGCACATCAAGAAGGTCCGCGACAGGGCGGCATTTATTATGGGGAGGCTTCACCCCCTAATAAATGCCAAAAGCCGAATGTCCTACAAAAACAAACAGACCCTTTATAAAACCTGCATTCGTCCAGTTTTTTCATACGCCTGCATAGCCTTCGCCCACGCCTCGAAGCGTCGCCTCGAGTCTTTCCAAACCCTGCAAAATAGGTTCCTCAGAAGGGCGCTTGGAGCCCCATGGTTCGTCAAGAACGTTGACTTACATCACGACATGGGGCTCCAATCCGTCAAATCCTTCTTTGAAATGGCCTCGAGGCGATTCTTCGACAGCGCCACGCACCACAAAAACCCATTAATCAGGAAAGCCGCGGAGTACACCCCCAACCCCAACCACAAGAGAGGACACAGACGACCCCGACATGTACTGACAGACCCAGATGACGATATCACAAAACGACTCAAGACAGACCCGCACAGACCGACTTACTCCACCACCCCCTTTATTGCTATAGACATTGACCGACATACTGACATTACTGACGCGCTGAATAGACTTAAGATTAAACTAACTGAATCCCAAACAGCGAGACAGGCTGATGGACTCTCCGCCCCCACCACAGACACACACCCACACATCACACAAACCGGAGTCAACCACCACCAACCATGCATGCAAATAAATCCGATAGTCATTGATGCGGCCTCGATGGCTGCTCAGGCCACCGCGGCAGCAACTACTTAACAGCTCGTGGGCCCCTCCCCCCCCCCTTATTTTTAACCCCAACCACTAATACTACAGACAGACTGACAACAGACATAGTGTTTTTTCTCAAATTTCCCCTTTCAACAAAACATGACTGACTTAACTACCGACAACAGACAAAAAACTCGCTTTCCCTTCATATATATTTCATGTAAACCCAAAGACCTATGGGCCTTAAGCCCTAGGCAATCAACTTTTCCCCCTGGGTGCCCCTTCGGGGCACCCAGGCGTCAAATTTGACGGAAAGTGGAGGCACCCTCTCCAACTCGTCGCAAAAACAAAAAAAAAAAAAAAAAAAAAAAAAAAAAAATCGTGTCTCGTTCTTGAGGTATTGAATTGTTAGAGGGAGATGGATGCACTAGGCGTGTCTAGCCCTTGACGCTTGGAAGCACGCCATACAAAATGGCCTCCGAGAGCGGTCCTGAACTGTCGACAAGCAAAAGTCGTCATGAATGTGCGTGTCGGGCCACCCGCGCCTCGGCCAAGTGCGTGTCGGGCCACCCGCGCCTCGGCCAAGTTCGTGTCGGCCCACCCGCGCCGCGGCCAAGAGCGTGTCGGGCCGCCCGCACCTCCCACCGCTGCACTTCAGCCAACGTGCTCGTCAACCTCCTCAACCATCTCGGCCGCTACGCCGAGGCCAAGTGCGTGTCGGTCAACCCACGGTGCCCACATCAGCTCGCTGTCGGGGCCAACGACCTTTATGTGAGGCTCTACGATGTGCGGATGATCAAGCTGACTAAGCTTCAGGTGAGTTTTTTTAAGGTATGTAAAGTCTTCAGAAATCGGAACATGTTCAGTCAAGAGCAAAAATATGCATATATTTATACACGTTTGGAATGTCTGGCGGATAACTTCTGACATTGTATTTAGATTACTATTCGTATCTCATTCTTGAAACATTGAATTGTTAGAGAGAGACGGATGTACTAGTCGTGTTTCACTTTTGTAGCATTCGTACAGTGAGACGGATGCACTATCTAGTCGTGTCTCGCTCTTGAAGCATTGCTAGAGTGAGACGGATGCACTCGTCGTGTCTCGCTCTTGTAGTATTGATAGAGTGAAACAGATGCACTAGTCGTGTCGTGTCTCGCTCTTGAAGCATTGCTAGAGTGAGACTGATGCACTAGGCGTGTCTCGCCCTTGACGCTTGGAAGCACGCCATACAAAATGACCTCCGAGAGCGGTCCCGAACTGTCAACAAGCAACAGTCGTCATGAATGTGCGTGTCGGGCCACCCGTGCCTCGGCCAAGTGCGTGTCGGCCCACCCGCATCGCGGCCAAGTGCGTGTCGGGCCACCCGCACCGCGGCCAAGAGCGTGTCGGGCCGCCCGCACCTCCCACCGCTGCACTTCAGCCAACGTGCTCGTCAACTTACTCAACCATCTCGGCCGCTACGCCGAGGCCAAGTGCGTGTCGGTCAACCCTCGCCGCCCGCACCAGCTCGCGTCGGGGCTAACGACCTTTATGTGAGGCTCTACGATGTGCGGATGATCAAACTGACTAAGCTTCAGGTGAGTTTTTTTGTTTTTTTTTGAGGCCTCTTGAAATCAGAACATGATTCAGCTCACAGCTCAGCAAAACGCAGGTGAGGTAGCATTTTTTTAGGTGTATAAAGTCTTAAATTCAGAAACATTGAATTGTTAGAGTGAGATGGAAGAACCAGTCGTGTCTCGCTCTTGAAGAATTGATAGAGTGAGACGGATGCACTAGCTGTGTCTCACACTTGAAGCGTTGAATTGTTAGAACGAAATGGATGCACTAGTCGTGTCTCGCTCTTAAAGAGTATGGTGCTAGAGCGAGACAGATGCACTAATCGTGTCTCGCTCTTGAAGCATGGAAGCACGCCATACAAAACAGCGGTCCCGAACTGTTGACAAACAACAGTCGTCATGAATGGGCAACGTAGGCAGTCAGCTGGGCCGCCACGCTGCGGTCAGGTGCGTGTCGGGCCACCCACACCGCGGCCAAGTGCGTGTCGGGCCACCCGTACCTACCACCGCTGCACTTCAGCGAACGTGCTCGTCAACCTCCTGAACCATCTCGGCCGCTACGCCGAGGCCAAATGCGTGTCGGGCCACCCTCGCCGCCCGCACCAGCTCGCCGTCGGGGCCAACGACCTTTTTGTGAGGCTCTATGATGTGCGGATGATCAAACTGACTAAGCTTCAGGTGAGTTTAATTGTTTTTTTTTGCTCTTTTTTTGGAGGCATCATAAAATAAGAACATTGTTTCAGCTCAGCAAAATGCAGGTGACGTAGCATTTTTTTAAGTGCGTAAAGTCTTAAATTCAGAAACATTTCATTGTTAAAGTGAGATAGCTGAACTAGTCGTGTCTCGCTCTTGAAGAATTGAATTGTTAGAGCGAAATGGATGCACTAGTCGTGTCTCGCTCTTAAAGAGTATGTGCTAGAGTGAGACAGATGCACTAATCGTGTCTCGCTCTTGAAGCATGGAAGCACGCCATACAAAACAGCGGTCCCGAACTGTTGACAAGCAACAGTCGTGATGATTGGACAACCCGCGCCGTGGCCAGGTGCGTGTCGGGCCACCCACACCGCGGCCAAGTGCGTGTCGGGCCACCCGCACCTACCACCGCTGCACTTCAGCCAACGTAATCGTTAACTTACTCAACCATCTCGGCCGCTACGCCGAGGCCAAGTGCGTGTCGGGCCACCCTCGCCGCCCGCACCAGCTCGCGGTCGGGGCCAACGACCTTTATGTGAGGCTCTACGATGTGCGGATGATCAAGCTGACTAAGCTACAGCGGAGATTTTTTGTTTTTTTTTTGCTCTTTTTTTGGAGGCATCTTGAAATCAAAACATGATTCAGCTCACCAAAATGCAGGTGAGATAGCATTTTTTTTAGGTCGATTTCTCCAAGATCTCATCATCAGACCCCAACTTGGTGCCAACGGGAACATCTCGGGGTTATACACGTTTGATTACAAAAAAATTCAAATCGGTTCACGATTCTTGGAAATATCGGGTAACATACATAAAAAAAAATCATTCGATTTGAGAACCTCCTCCTTTTTTGAAGTCGGTTAATTATAAAGTAAAGCACTTACGCACTTTTCGTATCGTACTTGTTCTTATTTACCGCCCTTACTACACAATGTACCATTATTTCATTTCATTTATTTGCAAACACGGTGCATGAGATGTTACAGTTGGGAGTAGAACACATGAACGCTGCAAGGGCATCGTAAAAATTTACTTAGGCTAAACTACACTATAATACACACTTAAAACTAGACTAGAGTAAATTTAAGGTATAGATATAGCTGAGATGAGCACGTTATTAGTTTATCTCATAGCGACTTACTATTTACAAAATAATTACAATATTAAACTTATAAATTTAACTTATAAATATTAAACTGGAGCACGGATTACAGTTTCCAATTATTTTATCGACTTGTCTACTTATTTTTTAGTGAAGTGTGTCATTTTACGTCAGATCCAAAACTTCGGAGGGCCATCTGCACTAAAAAACGTCGTACGAGACACGTGCAAAAACGAAATTCGTAACTCGTGTCGATTTAAAACACTCCCTATCGGTCGTGATTTAAAACATCGCCACTCGTTTCGAATTTCATGTTTTTCGCACTTGTGTCGTAATGTACTATTTTATCCTTTTTTGCCCTCACAGGTGTGATAAAAAATATTGTAAATATGTGCCATGGGCGGTACTTCCGCTTAGGTTTTACTTTCCTTTCGCACTTGTTCACGATTTTTATTTAGCGCCCTTAATCCACAATGTAATGTACTATCCTCGAAACTGGGATTGTAGTGTGTCATATTGTCAGCAGGTACAGTCAGCCGGGTCGCGTGTAGCGTGGGAGCGCGCGAACGTGCGCTGCGCGCGCGCCGGCGCCGGCGACCCAGACATGAACATACCGAGGGCCGCCGTCACTTACTACGCGCCGGGTAAGTGTGACATGCGTTAGGGGTAAGTGTGGCATGTGTTGTTAGGGGTAAGTGTGCTAACGTAGTGGACGCTCGAGTGGGGCGTATGCATATGCGCGAAGCCTGAGAGCACGCCTTTCAAATCCCCGGTTAGTGTCCTATAGTGTTGGTAAAGATTCGAGTCGTTTGAGTCCTTAATTCTTAGACTCGACTCAGTTTTAAGGACTACTGTCATGTAGTCAAAACTTGAGTTATTTTACAATGTTACAGAAACGCGAGTCCTTCAAAAGCTTCTTATTTTATTGATATGCTTATTTTGAATCTTGAACTTGTTTAAATATCATTTCATAATTTTTAGACCAACATTAAAAAAAATGAGTCTTCATATTAGGACTTGAGCTTTATATGCAGGACTCAGTAAACCTGAAAGAAGGGCTCGACTCGCGACTTAAAATACTCGGTAGTCTTTTATGCTCGATAGTCCCGTAAAAATGAGAAGAGTCCTAAAATAGGACTTAAAGAACTTGAGTCTTTACCAACACTAGTGTCCTGCTGTGTTTCACTGCTCCTATTTTCGGAGTGATCAAATGTCGCCTTAGTGTAAATGTGATTATGTTCGACGTGCGCTGCGCATGACATGAACATACAGCAGGCCACCGTCACTTAATACGCGCCGGGTAAGTGTGGTCGTGGAGTAAGTGTGTCTCGTTGTGGTGTAAGTGTGTTTAGTGTACTAAGTGTTTGTGGTAAGTGAACGCGTTCTTACTGATATGAGTCCTCATGCTCATAAATAATGTGTACACCTTGTAAAATAAATATCTTGTTAAAACGATGCAAAAGTATAGGTATTATGAATTATGACAGGTTATTCGTATAAAAATGTAAACAAATCTCTTCCTTACTTAGTCACAGCTTATAAATACATTAACACAACTCCTTTCAATGCAGTACCTTTAAACAAAACCAATAAAATTCTAAATTATTACAAATTGGAAATAATTTTAATTCAGATCAATATTTTCGAAAATAAATAGAAATATTAAGGATGATCATAAAAAAAATACGGTCATTATTCGCATTATACCTCTAGAAAGGATATTATTCCTTTTGTGAATTAGGTATGTAATAGAAAAATATTAACTACAGACGTATTATGCAGGACACCTGTCTATCGAGCCGAATGAACACAATTTCCCCAAGAAGGCGACGACCTACGTCGCGTTCAGCCACGATGGAAACGAGTTGCTCGTCAACTTGGGATCCGAACAGGTACGAGGAATACTTCCAAATTCGATTCGAATAATATCTTCGGCTGACAACCAAAACTCACTAAAAAACTGTCACTACTCTTAGCAACCTCTTATGTCAGTATTGAATCAGAACTTAGATACGATCTCTATTTCAAGTAGGTTTTTGTTACTTAGTGAGATTTGGTTGTCAACCGACGATATGTACACCATTCGTCAGATGAATCCAGAAAAGATGTAAATAGACATGGCTGTTTTTCCATAGCATTTGACGTCTTTGACAGATATTGTAAAACACGTTCGCAGATATATTTTTATGTCAATACTAATAAATATTAATAATTTTAACTAATAATGTATATGAACTCAAGGTTTAAAGTTGGTAATAAAACCATCATTATGTTCTAAAAGTGCGTGATTAAGGAATAATGCAAGGGTTTAGATTTGTTGACATTTTTTCTTGATTCTACTGACGAATGGTATACAATCAAGGAAATTGATTTATGTTCCATTTCGTACTTTGTCATAGCGACAACAAGATGAGGTTCCTAGTAAGTTTCATATTGATTGTTGGTATGGCAAAGGCCGAAATGGTGCGTGAATAAATTTCCACTGTACAAGCAATTACTGTTTCGACCGTGTGGTGACGGCAGTAAGAATACATTTGTCACCACTTCAACTCTTCTCGCGGGTGTCGCAAGATTCCACCAAGGGATTGCACTGACCATTCTTGACCAGATATGAAAAAGATTAGAAGATGGGCAGCAGCGTCATCATAGTGGACACATTACTGAGATCGCCAACCCGTTTGACCGGCGTAGCGGTTATGTGCATTTACCTCCTAGTTAATGCAGCCATCCGCATAGTTAATATAAGAGGCCTTCATTCAGCTGTCGACGGAGGTTGATGATATGATGTGTAATGTCCAAAATATGATTTAAACTTTTAAGAATATAAGGTCCTAATTTATTAGATGCAGATATTTTTACATCTGATAGTACTCGGTCTCTGCAGTATATTAAACCGTGAAACATTATAGCTTTTACGATGTTTTTTTGGAGAAAACGGAAAAACAAATTTGCTACGTAAAATCACCCTGTTTATGTGATTATTAAATGAAAACTCATTGAACAGATTAGTAGGTACCTCTTTTACGTATCACTTAACTGGAACTGGCCACTTCACGTCGATAAATTAAATACTTGATTGTCAATGTCTCGTTATTTTCCGTTGGATTGTGTCGTTTGATGACATGACAGACAGTGTTATTGTGACATGTGATAATGCACATGACGATTTTTTAGACGAAATTATAATTATTTTTTTTGTGAGGAAAATGAAATCAAAGAAGTTACATGAAAATATTTCTTAATTTATATTTAAAGTTTATTATTTTAATGTAAAGTATCATGTGTTAAAATATCTGCAACTAATAAATTAGGACCTTATACAGGGTGTTTTTTTTTTCGACCGTTCAAATTCTACGTAGTGAATGTGTAGGTCATACTCACCAACTTTTACTATGGGGACAAAGTCGAAATCGCGAAAAAAAAATCAGCTGTTTCATACATTTCGGCCGGCGTAATGCCGCCAATTTGTATGAAACAGCTGATTTTTTTTTCGCGATTTCGACTTTGTCCCCATAGTAAAAGTTGGTCAGTATGACCTACACATTCACTACGTAGAATTTGAACGGTCGAAGAAAAAACACCCTGTATAACATACGGTCTTACGAGGATGATTTCTTTCAGATATACCTATTCGACATAAACCAAGGGCGCCGTCCCGTGCTAGTAGAGTCGTTCATCATCCAACACAACCACGCACACCGCGCCGGGGCCGACCCCGCTTCCGCTTCCGCTTCCGCTTCCGCTTCCGCTCCCGCTTCCGCCGCCGCGTCTCCGCCGCCGCTGCCTGAGGACGTGCGGCAGCTTAAGGAGCGGGTAAGTGGGGTATAGAAAGTTGGGGTAAGTGTGTTAAGGTGGGGTAAGTTTGTATAGTACAGTAGACTGTAATAGTGAATACAATAGAGCGTTTAATTCAATTAAATTTCTTTATTTCGCACATATAAGTTTAAAGTAATAACCAACACACTTACACGGTAAATTAAATATACTCCAAAATTCATTCTTAATTACAATTATACACAATACAATAAATTAATGATAGTTCGAAGATGTCATAATAAATTTACAATCTATAAATCTAGCAAATGTCAAAAATATTAAATTAGATATATGCTTCAATCAAAATTCATTTTAACTTCAGTTACACACAATACAATAAATCAATCGAAATTCCAAGATGTTCAAACATAAAAATAAATAGGTAAAATAAGCAGACAATTAAATAAAGGATTCCTTTAAGTACCCAGTTAACTTACTTAAGTTAAGTAACTTTAAGTTTAGGGTGTTATTGAGGATTTTCACGCGATATTGCACAAGCGGGCCACATCTCTAATGACATCCTGTTTACCTTAGAATGTTACAATTTTAAATGATCTAACAGCAAAACGTGTTCATCTTCAAATGTATTTATTGATTACTAGAAGTAAATGCTAAATGATCCAGTAGCAACACATTTGTATCTTAAAATAACCTGTAAAACGTCTAAAAATAATATTTTAGCCTTTAAAATGTCCCACTGCTGGGCACAGGCCTCCTCTCATATATGAGAGGGATTGGGCTATAGTCCCCACGCTGGCCCTAAGCGGATTGGAAACTTGACATACACCTTTGAATTTCTTCGTGGATGTATGCAGGTTTCCTCACGATGTTTTCCTTCACCGAAAGCTAATGGTAAATATCATCTGATATTCCGTACATAAGTTTCGGAAAAACTCATTGGTACGAGCCAGGGTTTGAACCCACGACCTCCGGAATGAAAGTCAAACGTGTAAACCACTGAGCCACCACCGCTTTTAAAACTTTTTAGCTTGTAAAACGTCTAAATAAAAAAAATCTACTGTCAATATGACACCTGATAATTTAAACATCATGATGATTATGTACATCCTAGCCATTTCCAGACGTTTGGCTACGAACTCGTTCTGAGTTTACCCTTCAAGTAATTTCACATTCTGCTTATTAGGTATTCTAATAATACGGACTATTTATTTATACTTCCAAACATTAGGTTAATTATTCATTGTAATTCATAACCGATCAACTATATTGACTCTTCGCTGAGTATTCAGCTTTCATGTCGTCCTGCATAAAATACTCTACGCTGACTGTATATTTTACTTTTACGTCATCTAGCTGAAATTGTCGTTCACCTGTAAGGTTAATTTGTAAGGTTAAAAGTAAAATATACAGTCAGCGTAGAGTCCATTAAGCAGGAAGACATGAAAGCTAAATACTCAGTTAATAATAAGTCAATATAGTTGATCGGTTAAGAATAGGTAATACGAGCGGAAATCTTTGGGTCACTATCAAATTAACCTTACAGGTGAACGACAATTTCAGCTAGATGACGTAAAAGTTCTTTTCTGTTTTGCCTTAAGGTTGACTGGTAGAGAATGCTCTGTGGCATTAAGTCCGCCTTTTGTACGATAAGATTTTCTTTTGTGCAATAAAGATTAAATAAATAAATAAAAGTAGAATATACAGTCAGCGTAGAGTCCATTAAGCAGGAAGACATGAAAGCTAAATACTAAATCAGTAATAAGTCAATATAGTTGATCGGTTAAGAATACCAAGAATACCATAATACGAGCGGAAACCTTTGGGTCACAATCAAATTAACCTTACAGGTGAACGACAATTTCAGCTAGATGCAGCAAGACGACACGACACCTAAATCATATAGAGTATATGTTGATTACAGGCGAACGAGCTAGTGAACTCTGGGAATTACGCGGCGGCAGTAGAACTATACAACGCCGCATTGGGCGCATGTCCCGCCGCCATTTTGTATTCCAACCGCGCCGCTGCTCTCATGAGGCGTGCTTGGTAAGTGCATACATGTTACACAAATCAACCGGTACCTCCACAGATTTAGATATTCAGTAGACGAAATAAATAACA
>JALPQI010009813.1:0-23775 GCA_025490895.1 Thaumatotibia leucotreta | reverse complement strand
CACAGAAGCCAACAATTACCAGCTAGTTCCAATTGACATTGGATTTCTTACTGCCACTCCAGTGACATATATACTTATATAGTAGATGCTACCAACGCCTCACTGTTAAGTCTAGGATGCCAAGATGCTAATCGCTATACCGCTCAATTGTGAATAGTAACTAAAAGACTTTTTCGCACTAATGAGAAAGAGTGACAGACAAAGTAAACTATGAGACTGAGCCTCAGCGATCGGTAAATTGGCTACGTTCTCAGGAGTCATAAAAGCTGCCAAGAGTTACTAAGTGCCAGGCGTTGGGCTACTTACCGCCACTCTAGTGAGTTAACGAGTATAATATGCTCCCAACATCATATACAGCCACAAAAGCCACTGACCAGCTTGTGCCACGCCACGCTCGGCACCGGGTTCCCCGCCGCGCGGCACTCGAGCACCGCCGCGCCGCCCCGCCGCGCCGCCGCGTGCCGGGACTCCGGCGCCGGCCGCACGCTCGGCGGGACCAGCACCTCCACTGTGTGCACTTGGTCCCGCGCCACCCGGTCCGAGATCTGACAGACTTCTATACAGACTTACCAGCTAGTGCCAGTCAAACTCACATTGCTAGCTCATGCTAAGCACAGAGGATCCAGAAAAGTTGCTCCCCGCTATTCCAGTCAGAGATTTAGATACTACCAGCATGTCACTGTCAAATCCAGAAGTCACTAAAGCCAAGACTTCAATTGGCACTGCGTTTCTGAGGTATTTACTATGTAGCCAAGATGCTAATCGCTACCGCTGAATTGTGAATGAAAGTCTAAGTATCTTTGTCGCACTAATAAGAAAGAGTGACAGACAGATTAAACTAGAGTGAGACTGAGCGTTAGCGCTTGGTAAATTGGCTACGTACTCATCAGTAGTCACAAAAACCACTGCGACCAGCTTGTGCCTCTGAATGCTTAGCCAAGTTGCCAACCGCTGACGTTTAGTAGCGTATCGTAGATTTCCCTCTCTGTCACTTTCATATTAGTGCGACAAAGACAGTTAGCTGCCTTTCGTTTACGATTGACGATTCAGCGTTAGCGATTGGCAACTTGTCTAAGCACCCTATTCTCCTCCAATTCAGTTAAAGATACAAGAACCATGTCACGAAGACTTACTAGCTTAGTGTCAAGCGTTGGGTTACTTATCACTTGAATCAACGAGTAGCTCCCAACATGATATACCACAAAAGCCACTGACCAGCTTGTGCCACGCCACGCTCGGCACCGGGTTCCCCGCCGCGCGGCACTCGAGCACCGCCGCGCCGCCCCGCCGCGCCGCCGCGTGCCGGGACTCCGGCGCCGGCCGCACGCTCGGCGGGACCAGCACCTCTACTGTGTGCACTTGGTCCCGCGCCACTCGGTCCGAGATCTGACAGACTTCTATAAAGACTTACCACCTAGTACCAGAACTAGTGTCGCCAGATCATGGCAGTACACATATGAGTGACAAAAGCCATTTTAAAAAGATTTACCAGCTGGACGCTCAGCACCGAGCTCTACATCCAGAAATTTAGACACTACCAACGCGTCACTGTCACATTTAGAAGTCACAGAAGCCAACCATCACCCGCTTGTTCCAATTGACACTGGGTTTCTTACTGCCACTCCAGTAACATATTTAGTAGACGCTACCAACGCCTCACTATCAAGTTCAGAGCGTATAGCCAAGATACTAATAGCTACCGCTCATTTGCGAATAAAAGGTAACTAACTGCCTTTGTCGCACTAATAAGAAAGAGTGACAGACAGACGAAACTAGCCATTAAGCGTTAGCGATTAGTAAATTGGCTAATTGGCTACGTACTCAGAAGTCACCAAAGCCACTGACCAAGAGCTCATGGTACGGCTCTCGGAGTCCCAAAAGCTGCCAAGAGTTAGTGCCAAGCGTTCGGGTACTTATCACTCCAGTGAATCAACGAGTAGCTCCCAACATGATATACCACAAAAGCCACTGACCAGCTTGTGCCACGCCACGCTCGGCACCGGGTTCCCCGCCGCGCGGCACTCGAGCACCGCCGCGCCGCCCCGCCGCGCCGCCGCGTGCCGGGACTCCGGCGCCGGCCGCACGCTCGGCGGGACCAGCACCTCCACTGTGTGCACTTGGTCCCGCGCTACTCGGTCCGAGATCTGACAGACTTCTATACAGACTTACCAGCTAGTACCAAAACTCGTGTCGCCAGCTCGTGGCAGTACACATATAAGTGACAAAAGCCATTTTAAAAAGATTTACCAGCTGGATGCTCAGCACCGAGCTCTACATCCAGAAATTTTGACACTACCAACGAGTCACTGTCGCATTTAGAAGTTCCAGAAGCCACACCAATTTGTTCCAATTGATACTGGGTTTCTTACCGCCACTCCAGTGACATATTTAGTAGACACTACCAACGCCTCACTATCAAAAGATACTAATAGCTACCGCTCATTTGCGAATAAAAGGTAACTACTTAACTGCCTTTATCGCAGTAATAAGAAAGAGTGACAGACAAAGTAAACTAGCGACTAAGCGTTAGCAATTGGTAAATTGGCTAATTGGCTACGTACTCAGAAGTCACAAAAGCCACTGACCACGAGCTCATGGTACGGCTACAGGAGTCCCAAAAGCAGCCAAGAGTTAGTCCCGAGCGTTGGGCTACTTATCACTCCAGTGAATCAACGAGTAGCTCCCAACATGATATACCACAAAAGCCACTGACCAGCTTGTGCCACGCCACGCTCGGCACCGGGTTCCCCGCCGCGCGGCACTCGAGCACCGCCGCGCCGCCCCGCCGCGCCGCCGCGTGCCGGGACTCCGGCGCCGGCCGCACGCTCGGCGGGACCAGCACCTCTACTGTGTGCACTTGGTCCCGCGCCACCCGGTCCGAGATCTAACAGACTTCTATACAGACTTACCAGCTAGTGCCAGTCAAACTCACATTGCTAGCTCATGCTAAGCATAGAGGATCCACAAAAGTTGCTCCCCGCTACTCCAGTCAGAGATTTAGATACTACCTATCACTGTCAAATCCAGAAGTCACTAAAGCCAAGACTTCAATTGGCACTGCGTTTCTTATGTATTTACTATGTAGCCTAGATGTTAATCGCTACCGCTCAATTGTGAATGAAAGTCTAAGTATCTTTGTCGCACTATTAAGAAAGAGTGACAGATAGATTAAACTAAAGTGAGACTGAGCGTTAGCGCTTGGTAAATTGGCTACGTGCTCAGTAGTTACAAAAACCATTGCGACCAGCTTGTGCCTCTGAATGCTTAGCCAAGTTGCCAACCGCTGACGTTTAGTAGCGTATCGTAGATTTCCCTCTCTGTCACTTTTATATTAGTGCGACAAAGACAGTTAGCTGCCTTTCGTTTACGATTGACGAATAAGCGTTAGCGATTGGCAACTTGTCTAAGCACCCTGTTCTCCTCCAATTCAGTTAAAGATACTACAACCACGTCACGAAGACTTACTAGCTTAGTGTCAAGCGTTGGTTTACTTATCACTCCAGTGAATCAACGAGTAGCTCCCAACATGATATACCACAAAAGCCACTGACCAGCTTGTGCCACGCCACGCTCGGCACCGGGTTCCCCGCCGCGCGGCACTCGAGCACCGCCGCGCCGCCCCGCCGCGCCGCCGCGTGCCGGGACTCCGGCGCCGGCCGCACGCTCGGCGGGACCAGCACCTCCACTGTGTGCACTTGGTCCCGCGCCACCCGGTCCGAGATCTGACAGACTTCTATACAGACGTACCAGCTAGTACTAAAACTCGTGTCGCCAGCTCGTAGCAGTACACATATGAGTGACAAAAGCCATTTTAAAAAGATTTACCAGCTGGACGCTCAGAACCAAGCTCTACATTCAGAAATTTAGACACTACCAACGCGTCACTGTCGCATTTAGAAGTTCCAGAAGCCACACCAACTTGCTCCAATTGACACTGGGTTTCCTACTGCCACTCCAGTAACATGTTTAGTAGACGCTACCAACGCCTCACTGTTAAATCCAGGATGCCAAGATGCTAATCGCTATACCGCTCAATTGTGAATAACAACTAAAAGTCTTTTTCGCACTAATGAGAAAGAGTGATAGGCAGAGTAAA
This sequence comes from Thaumatotibia leucotreta, assembly GCA_025490895.1. Lineage (NCBI taxonomy): Eukaryota > Metazoa > Arthropoda > Insecta > Lepidoptera > Tortricidae > Thaumatotibia > Thaumatotibia leucotreta. The sequence continues at coordinate 19,679 of JALPQI010009813.1, read as the reverse complement.
CTAGCGACTAAGCGTTAGCGATTGGTAAATTGGCTAATTAAATTAGCTACCTACTCAGAAGTCACAAAAGCCACTGACCACGAGCTCATGGTACGGCTACAGGGGCCCGTTACTCGAACGCTTGTAACTTGTAATACAAGTGAAAGTGTCTTTTTAACACTATTAATTAGATAAGGACTTACGCTTGTATTACCAGTTACAAGCTTGCGAGAAATAGGCTCCAGGAGTCCCAAAAGCTGCTAAGAGTTAGTGCCAAGCGTTGGGCTATTTATTGCCACTCCAATGGGTTAAAGAGAAGATGCTCCCAAATGATATACAGCCACACAAGCCACTGACCAGCTTGTGTGTCTGTTCTCTTCCAATTCAGTTAAAGATACTACAACCACGTCACGAAGACTTACTAGCTTAGTGTCAAGCGTTGGGTTACTTATCACTCCAGTGAATCAACGAGTAGCTTCCAACATGATATACCACAAAAGGCACTGACCAGCTTGTGCCTCTGTTCTCCTCCTATTCAGCTAAAGATACTACAACCACGTCACGAAGACTTACTAGCTTAGTGTCAAGCGTTGGGCTACTTATCACTCCAGTGAATCAACGAGTAGCTTCCAACATGATATACCACAAAAGCCACTGACCAGCTTGTGCCTCTGTTCTCCTCCAATTCAGTTAAAGACACAACTAGCTTAATGTCAAGTTTTAAGTTGCTTATAACTCCAGTGAATCAACGAGTAGCTCCAAACATGATATACCACAAAAGCCACTGACCAGCTTGTGCCACGCCACGCTCGGCACCGGGTTCCCCGCCGCGCGGCACTCGAGCACCGCCGCGCCGCCCCGCCGCGCCGCCGCGTGCCGGGACTCCGGCGCCGGCCGCACGCTTGGCGGGACCAGCACCTCTACTGTGTGCACTTGGTCCCGCGCCACCCGGTCCGAGATCTGACAGACTTCTATACAGACTTACCAGCTAGTGCCAGTCAAACTCACATTGCTAGCTCATGCTAAGCACAGAGGATCCACAAAAGTTGCTCCCCGCTACTCCAGTCAGAGATTTAGATACTACCAACATGTCACTGTCAAATCCAGAAGTCACTAAAGCCAAGACTTCAATTGGCACCGCGATTCTTAGTAATACTATGTAGCCAAGATGCTAATCGCTACCGCTCAATTGTGAATGAAAGTCTTAGTATCTTTGTCGCACTAATAAGAAAGAGTGACAGACAGATTAAACTAGAGTGAGACTGAGCGTTAGCGCTTGGTAAATTGGCTACGTACTCAGTAGTCACAAAAGCCACTGACCAGCTTGTGCGTCTGTTCTCCTCCAATTCAGTTAAAGACACAACTAGCTTATTGCCAAGTTTTAAGTTTCTTATTACTCCAGTGAGTTAACGAGTAGCTCGCAACATGATACACGCGATAAGAAAGAGTGACAGACAAATTAAACTAGAGTGAGACTGAGCGTTAGCGCTTGGTAAATTGGACTACTTACTCAGTAGTCACAAAAGCCACTGACCAGCTTGTGCCTCTGTTCTCCTTCAATTCAGTTAAAGATACTACAACCGCGTCACGAAGACTTACTAGCTTAGTGTCAAGCGTTGGGTTACTTATCACTCCAGCGAGTTATCGAGTAGCTCCCAACATGATATACAGACACAAAAGCCACTGACCAGCTTGTGTCTCCGTTCTCCTCCAATTCAGTTAAAGACACAAGAACCATGACACGAAGACTTACTAGTTTAGTGTCAAGCGTTGGGTTACTCATCACTCCAGTCAAAGTCAAAGTCAAAGTCAAAGTCAAATAATTCTTTATTCAAATTGGAATAGCAACAAACTCTTTTGAATCGTCTAGATATGAAAACTACTTCCGGTTCGAACCCTAAACCGCTGACCCAAGAAGAACCGGTAAGAAACTTGGCGGGAATTCTTTTTTCAAACAATGATGGTACATCTTACAACTAACATGCATTAAAAAAAAAACATAAAATTGATTTTAAACAAATTGAAATATAATAATAATAACAAGAGATGTAAAGTCTCTAAAAGTCACAACATTTATAAGTAATAATTTATAGAGAAGTAAGGTTTCTCTCCGAATAGGTATATAATAATAACATTATATAATGCACGTTTGGAGATGTACAAGGTCTCCAAGCGTAAATTATCGTAATTGAATGTCATGACTTTAACAAACTAATAATTAAATCCTAAATTACTCCCACGGTGTTTTATCATTCATGTAGTCTTGTGTACTATAATAAGCTTTAGATATAAGTTTACGCTTTACAAAATTCTTAAATTTGTTGACTGAAAATTCAGTAACATTTACTGGAAGTTTATTATAAAATCTTACACAATTACCCATGAATGATTTCCTAATTTTATGGAGCCGAGTGGCGGGTACTGCGAGCTTATGTTTGTTTCTAGTATTAATATTATGTATGTCACAATTTTTCCTAAAATTGATAATATTTTTATGTACATACATAATATTCTCATAGATGTATTGAGAATACAATGTCATTATATTAATAACCTTAAACTTATCTCTAAGTGAGTCTCTAGGGCTCATTTTATATATCGCTCGAATAGCCCTCTTCTGCAGAACAAAAATAGTGTTAGTCTCTGAATTGGCAGCACTGCCCCATAATAAAATGCCATACGACATAATGCTATGAAAATAACTAAAATATACTAACCGAGCTGTATCGACGTCAGTTAATTGACGGATCTTGCTCACTGCAAAAGCTGCAGAACTCAGTTTATTCGAGAGATTAGATATGTGAGGACCCCACTGAAGCTTAGAGTCTAGTGTTATACCAAGAAAGACTGTACTTTCAACTATTTCCAATTCCTCACCTTTCACAAATATACTAGCCTGTTGATGTTTTACGTTACTTGTAACAAATTTAATACATTTAGTTTTTTTCTCATTCAACATTAAGTTATTCATATTAAACCAGTTTACTACTTTCGAAATAGCATTGTTTACATCATTCCACGCTTGTTGCTGTCGTTTGACTTTAAAAATAAGTGAGGTGTCGTCAGCAAACAATACTATGTCATGGTGGGTCTCTATGAGATGTGGCAAGTCATTTATGTAGATAAGGAAAAGGAAAGGCCCCAATATAGATCCCTGTGGTACACCCGTGGAGACCAATGACCCCGGCGATCGCTGTCCATTCACATCAACCCTTTGTATTCTACCGCGTAAATAAGATTCCAGTAAATTTAACGCTGATCCTTTAATTCCATAATGGTCTAGCTTCCTGATCAATGTTTCATGACAAACGCAGTCGAAGGCCTTGGACAAATCACAGAAGATACCTAAAGCATCTCGCGATTCCTCCCAGGCATCAAATATTTGTTTAATTAATTCGACACCAGCGTCGGATGTTGAGCGCCCCCGAGTAAAACCAAATTGCTTGTTATGCATTAAATTGTTTACGTTAAAGTGCTTGATTAATTGGGATAAAACTATTTTTTCAAAGATTTTGCTGAACGTTGGTAGCACAGATATAGGTCTAAAATTAGTGGGGTCAGAAGTGCTACCGGATTTGAATAAAGGAGTTACTTTACTATGTTTCATAAGATCAGGAAACTCACCACAATCAACACATTGATTAAATATTACTACCAATTCAGGTGCTACGATTTCAATAAGGGATTTGACGACATGAACAGAGACTCCCCAGAGGTCAGAAGTTTTTTTGACATTGATGGATTTAAATGCCTTTATTACATCTGAGATTTGAATATGTTCAAAACTAAAGTCGTTACTACACATAGGGACGTTGTCTCTTAATAATATAGTGGCAGCCGAGGGTGATGAATTTAAATCCTTAGTTATGGAGACTGGTATATCGGTGAATCGACGAGTAGCTCCCAACATGATATACCACAAAAGCCACTGACCAGCTTGTGCCACGCCACGCTCGGCACCGGGTTCCCCGCCGCGCGGCACTCGAGCACCGCCGCGCCGCCCCGCCGCGCCGCCGCGTGCCGGGACTCCGGCGCCGGCCGCACGCTCGGCGGGACCAGCACCTCCACTGTGTGCACTTGGTCCCGCGCCACCCGGTCCGAGATCTGACAGACTTCTATATAGACTTACCACCTAGTACCAGAACTAGAGTCGCAAGCTCATGGCAGTACACATATGAGTCATAAATGCCAATTTAAAAAGATTTACCAGCTGGATGCTCAGCACCGAGCTCTACATACAGAGACACTACCAAAGCGTCTCTGTCCCATTAGAAGTCACAGGAGTCAACACCAGCTTGTTCCAATTAACACTGGGTTTCATACCGCCACTCCAGTGACATATTTAGTAGACGCTACCGACGCCTCACTATCAAGTCCAGAGCGTATAGCCAAGATACTAATAGCTACCGCTCATTTGCGAATAAAAGGTAACTAATTGCCTTTATCGCACTAACAAGAAAGAGTGACAGATAGATTAAACTGGAGTGAGACTTGGTAAATTGGCTACGTACTCAGTAGTCACAAAAACCACTGACCAGCTTGTGCGTTTGTTCTCCTCCAATTCAGTTAAAGACACAAGGACCATGTCACGAAGACTTACTAGCTTAGTGCCAAGCGTTGGGTTACTTATCACTCCAGTGAATCAACGAGTAGCTCCCAACATGATGTACCACAAAAGCCACTGACCAGCTTGTGCCACGCCACGCTCGGCACCGGGTTCCCCGCCGCGCGGCACTCGAGCACCGCCGCGCCGCCCCGCCGCGCCGCCGCGTGCCGGGACTCCGGCGCCGGCCGCACGCTCGGCGGGACCAGCACCTCCACTGTGTGCACTTGGTCCCGCGCTACCCGGTCCGAGATCTGAGAGACTTCTATACAGACTTACCACCTAGTACCATAGTGTCGTCAGGTCATGGCAGTACACATATGAGTGACAAAAGCCATTTTAAAAAGATTTACCAGCGGGACACTCAGCACCTAGCTATACATACAGAAATTTAGACACTACCAACGCGTCACTGTTGCATTTAGAAGTCACAAAAGCCACACTGTCGCATTTAGAAGTTCCAGAAGCCACACCAACTTGCTCCAATTGACACTGGGTTTCTTACTGCCACTCCAGTAACATATTTAGTAGACGCTACCAACGCCTCACTGTTAAATCCAGGATGCCAAGATGCTAATCGCTATACCGCTCAATTGTGAATAATAACTTAAAGTCTTTTCGCACTAATAAGAAAGAGTGACAGACAGAGTAAACTAGCGACTAAGCGTTAGCGATAAGTAAATTGGCTAATTGGCTACGTACTCAGTAGTCATAAAAGCCACTGACCAGCTTGTGCCTCTGTTCTCCTACAATTCAGTTAAAGATACTACAACTACGTCACGAAGACTTACTAGCTTAGTGCCAAGCGTTGGGTTACTTATCACTCCAGTGAATCAACGAGTAGCTTCCCACATGATATACCACAAAAGCCACTGACCATCTAGTGCCTCTGTTCTCCTCCAATTCAGTTAAAGATACTACACCCACTTCACGATGACTTACTAGCTTAGTGTCAAGCGTTGGGTTACTTATCACTCCAGCGAGTTAACGAGTAGCTCCAACATGATATACCACAAAAGCCACTGACCAGCTTGTGCCTCTGTTCTCCTCCAATTCAGTTAAAGATACTACAACCACGTCACGAAGACTTACTACCTTAGTGTCAAGCGTTGGGTAACATATCACTCCAGCGAGTTAACGAGTAGCTCCCAACATGATATACCACAAAAGCCACTGACCAGCTTGTGCCTCTGTTCTCCTCCAATTCAGTTAAAGACACAAGGACCTTGTCACGAAGACTTACTAGCTTAGTGTCAAGCGTTGGGTAACTTATCACTCCAGTGAATCAACGAGTAGCTCCCAACAGCCACAAAAGCCACTGACCAGCTTGTGCCACGCCACGCTCGGCACCGGGTTCCCCGCCGCGCGGCACTCGAGCACCGCCGCGCCGCCCCGCCGCGCCGCCGCGTGCCGGGACTCCGGCGCCGGCCGCACGCTCGGCGGGACCAGCACCTCTACTGTGTGCACTTGGTCCCGCGCCACCCGGTCCGAGATCTGACAGACTTCTATACAGACTTACCAGCTAGTGCCAGTCAAACTCACATTGCTAGCTCATGCTAAGCATAGAGGATCCACAAAACTTGCTCCCCGCTTCTCCAGTCAGAGATTTAGATACTACCAACATGTCACTGTCGAATCCAGAAGTCACTAAAGCCAAGACTTCAATTGGCACTGCGTTTCTTAGGTATTTACTTTGTAGCCAAGATGCTAATCGCTACCGCTCAATTGTGAATGAAAGTCTAAGTATCTTTGTCACAGTAATAAGAAAGAGTGACAGATAGATTAAACTAGAGTGAGACTGAGCGTTAGCGCTTGGTAAATTGGCTACGTACTCATCAGTAGTCACAAAAGCCACTGACCAGCTTGTGCCTCTGTTCTCCTCCAATTCAGTTAAAGACACAAGAACCACGTAGACTTACTAGCTTAGTGCCAAGCGTTGGGTTACTTATCACTCCAGTGAATCAACGAGTAGCTCCCAAATGATATACAGCCACAAAAGCCACTGACCAGCTTGTGCCACGCCACGCTCGGCACCGGGTTCCCCGCCGCGCGGCACTCGAGCACCGCCGCGCCGCCCCGCCGCGCCGCCGCGTGCCGGGACTCCGGCGCCGGCCGCACGCTCGGCGGGACCAGCACCTCTACTGTGTGCACTTGGTCCCGCGCCACCCGGTCCGAGATCTGACAGACTTCTATAAAAACTTACCAGCTAGTGCCATTCAAACTCACATTGCTAGCTCATGCGTAGCACAGAGGATCCACAAAAGTTGCTGCCCGCTACTCCAGTCAGAGATTAAGATACTACCAACATGTCACTGTCAAATCCAGAAGTTACTAATGTCAAGTGTTAGCGCTTGGTAAATTGGCTACATACTCATCGGTAGTCACAAAAACCACTGCGACCAGCTTGTGCCTCTGAATGCTTAGCCAAGTTGCCAAACGCTGACGTTTAGTAGCGTATCGTAGATTTCCCTCTCTGTCACTTTCATATTAGTGCGACAAAGACAGTTAGCTGCCTTTCGTTTACGATTGACGATTAAGCGTTAGCGATTGGCAACTTGTCTAAACACCCTGTTCTCCTCCAATTCAGTTAAAGATACTACAACCACGTCACCAAGACTTACTAGCTTAGTGTCAAGCGTTGGGTTACTTATCACTCCAGTAAATCAACGAGTAGCTCCCAACAGCCACAAAAGCCACTGACCAGCTTGTGCCACGCCACGCTCGGCACCGGGTTCCCCGCCGCGCGGCACTCGAGCACCGCCGCGCCGCCCCGCCGCGCCGCCGCGTGCCGGGACTCCGGCGCCGGCCGCACGCTCGGCGGGACCAGCACCTCTACTGTGTGCACTTGGTCCCGCGCTACTCGGTCCGAGATCTGACAGACTTCTATACAGACTTACCAACTAGTGCCAGTCAAACTCACATTGCTAGCTCATACGAAGCACAGAGGATCCACAAAAGTTGCTCCCCGCTACTCCAGTCAGAGATCGATGAATTTTTCAATGACACTAATTAATACGTAAATATATTTCTTTATTCAACATAATAATTATTGTCTATATGATTATTAATTAAAATTAAATTAAGAAATTCAAATTTTACCATTGACAGACATTTTGATTAACATATAAAATTCTAAATATTCAGCTAACGGAGCGTTCCTGGTCCCAAGCATCCCTCCCTATTCGGTATGGGGGTTTAGGGATACGAAAAATTTCATGTGTGGCTTCTCCTGCATTTTTGGCATCCGTCCACAGCACGTCTGATCTCACAGGAAAGATCCTAAGGGCTCTGCCTATTAACTGTGAGACTGCGGGTTTGGAGGACGCCAAAAATGCATTCAAAATTGCTTGCCCTTCTAAAAATTTTCCTGACAACCTAAAATCGCAAAGGAGCTGGGACAATGTGTATTGTGATCTAACATACGATTCTCTTCTAAACAGCTCTGCAGGTCCGGATCGTGCGAGACTTTTGGCGGTCGGAACCCGGGAAGCTGGTTACTGGCTGCATGCCCATCCTTCGGCTAGTACTGGTACTTTCCTGGATCCGGCCTCTCTTAGGCTCGCAACCGGCCTGAGACTCGGGGCCGCGGTATGTACCCCTCACTTATGCTGTTGTGGCACAGACGTGGACCGACTGGGACACCACGGACTAAGTTGTCAAAAAAGCGCAGGCCGTATTTCCAGACATGCGACGCTTAACGACATAATCCGCAGGTCTCTTGCCACGATCAACGTACCTGCTCTTCTTGAGCCTACTGGTATTATTAGGGATGATGGCAAGAGACCTGATGGTGTGTCTTTGGTTCCTTGGAGCTTGGGACGGATGTTGGTATGGGATGCTACTTGCGTAGATACCCTGGCACCGTCCCATCTTCAACGAACTACGTTTAAGGCAGCCGCTGCGGCTGAAAATGCCGAATTTTTAAAACGTAATAAATATAAGGGCCTCGGCAAAGAGTACGATTTTGTACCGTTTGGCGTAGAAACTTTAGGTTCTTGGGGCCCCAGCGCACGCAAATTGTTTGCTGAGATCGCGAAACGTCTGGTTGATGTAACTAGAGACCGAAGAGCTGGCGGCTTCCTCGCACAACGCATCAGTATTGCGATACAGCGAGGAAATGCCGCCAGCATCCTCGGTACAATGCCACAAGGGCCAATCTTAGATATAGGTTAGGTTAAGTAGATTAGTTAGATTTAATCTATGTACATAAATTGTAGTTTTGTACATATAGGTAGTTATTACTGACATTCAATTTAATTCATTCTATTATACTCTTTATTAAATTCAATTGTGTGATAAATAATTTTATTATAAAGTAAAATATTTGAAATGTTTGTCATTAATTATTGTTGGATATTTATTTATTATTATTCTCTTTATTTCGTTCATTTCTTAGGCTAGGTTTTTTACAAAATGTCTATAAAAGTAAAATAAAATAAAACATACAAAACATGTAAACATAATATAAAAAACCTAACCTAGAGAGCCGCGGGAACGGGGCGGGCCCAAGCTGCCGGTGGTTAAGGTCGCAGAGAGAGGAACCGACGGACTATCCGCGCCGTGTCCAGGATTACCGCCTTCTGCATCTGACCCTTGATCCAGCCATCTAGCGAGAGACTCTTAAGATGTTGGTCGAGACTCTTCGCTATTAAACCGTTCGCTGTAACGACTATCGGGACTATGATCGTCGAGTCAACATCCCACATGGCGGTTATCTCGTGGGCCAAGTCGAGGTACTTACTGGACTTGTCCTTTTCGGCCTTCACGAGATTCTCATCATGGGGGATGGTGACGTCGACGAGCACAGCCCGGCGCTGCGATCGGTCTACCAGCACGATATCAGGCTTATTGGCTACAATAGTCCTGTCCGTGATGATAGGTCGATCCCAGTAGAGCGTGGCACGACCATTTTCGAGAACTGGTGCAGTTGTGTACTTATAGTATGGCACTTCGACGTCCACAAGGCCGTATTGAAGAGCAAGCTGCTGGTGTATAATACTGGCTACGAGGTTATGTCTGTGCAAGTACTCGGTGTTAGCAATCTGAGAACAACCGGAAATAATATGCCTGAGTGACTCACCGGGACGGCGGCATGCCCGACAAATGTCGACCGTACCGTCCTTCAGGATATATTTCCGGTAGTTATTCGTCATGATAACCTCGTCAGCAATTGCACAGGCAAAACCCTCGGTTTCTCCGAAGAGGTCCCCGAATCGTAGCCAGTTAACCGACGCGAGCAGATCTACGTCAGGTCCCGTGAGGGACTTGTAGAACCGCCCGTGTAGCTCCTTGCTCTTCCATACCGCCTTGCGGTCCTCGGTGCTTAGTACCACAGGTCTGCGCCAGTTCTCTTTTGCCAAGGAGAGCGGCGTGAAGTTCCGGTCAACTGCCACCACATCACGATGCATCCCGCACTCATTGTTAAGAAAATAGTTTCTAAGATTGTACACCTCGTGGTTGTGGAGGTTTTTGGCATTTAAGAAGCCGCGACCCCCACACCTCCGCGGGATGTACAATCTCATAACTGATGAGCGCGGGTGTAGCATTCGATGTGTGGTGAGCAGTGTACGGACCCTTCGATCCAGGGCGTCCAGCTCGGTCTGAGTCCACCTTAGTATGCCAAAGGAGTATGTGAGTATGGGTATTACCCAGGCGTTGAAGGCGCGCACTTTGTTGCCTCCTGACAAAAGACTGTTAAGTACTTTTGTGAGCCGGCTGAAAAAGCGCTCCTTCACCGCGTTATTATTATTATTATTATTTTTTATTTTTATTTGAATGCTCGTTTATTTTAGTACCTACTTTTTAGTTTTAAGTTATGTAATTACTCTGCTTAATACCCTATCAGGGTTCATGTGATCCTTAGCTGTAAAGCCCATTGTAAAACCTTATGTAACACATGATTATGCAATAAAATGAATTATGAATTATGAGATTTAGATACTACCAACATCTCACTGTCAAATCCAGAAGTCACTAAAGCCAAGACTTCAATTGGCACTGCGTTTCTTAGATATTTACTATGTAGCCAAGATGCTAATCGCTACCGCTCAATTGTGAATGAAAGTCTAAGTATCTTTGTCGCACTAATAAGAAAGAGTGACAGACAGATTAAACTAGAGTGAAACGCTTGGTAAATTGGCTACGTGCTCAGTAGTCACAAAAGCCACTGACCAGCTTGTGCCTCTGTTCTCCTCCAATTCAGTTAAAGATACTACAACCACGTCACGAAGACTTACTAGCTTAGTGCTAAGCGTTGGGTTACTTATCACTCCAATGAATCAACGAGTAGCTCCCAACATGATATACCACAAAAGCCACTGACCAGCTTGTGCCTCTGTTCTCCTCCAATTCAGTTAAAGACACAACTAGCTTAATGCCAAGTTTTGCTTATCACTCCAATGAGTTGACGAGTAGCTCCCAACATGATATGCCACAAAAGCCACTGACCAGCTTGTGCCACGCCACGCTCGGCACCGGGTTCCCCGCCGCGCGGCACTCGAGCACCGCCGCGCCGCCCCGCCGCGCCGCCGCGTGCCGGGACTCCGGCGCCGGCCGCACGCTCGGCGGGACCAGCACCTCCACTGTGTGCACTTGCTCCCGCGCCACCCGGTCCGAGATCTGACAGACTTCTATACAGACTTACCAGCTAGTGCCAGTCAAACTCACATTGTTAGCTCATGCTAAGCACAGAGCATCCACTAAAGTTGCTCCCCGCTACTCCAGTCAGGGATTTAGATACTACCAACATGTCACTGTCAAACCCAGAAGTCACTAAAGCCAAGACTTCAATTGGCGCTGCGTTTCTTAGGTATTTACTATGTAGCCAAGATGCTAATCGCTACCGCAATTCTAAGTATCTTTCTCGCACTAATAAGAAAGAGTGACAGATCGATTAAACTAAAGTGAGACTGAGCGTTAGCGCTTGGTAAATTGGCTACGTGCTCAGTAGTCACAAAAGCCACTGACCAGCTTGTGCCTCTGTTCTCCAATTCAGTTAAAGATACTACAACCACGTCACGAAGACTTACTAGCTTAGTGTCAAGCGTTGGGTAACATATCACTCCAGCGAGTTAACGAGTAGCTCCCAACATGATACACAGCCACAAAAGCCACTGACCAGCTTGTGCCTCTGTTCTCCTCCAATTCAGTTAAAGATACTACAACCACGTCACGAAGACTTACTAGCTTAGTGTCAAGCGTTGGGTTCCTTATCACTCCAGTGAATCAACGAGTAGCTCCCAACAGCCACAAAAGCCACTGACCAGCTTGTGCCACGCCACGCTCGGCACCGGGTTCCCCGCCGCGCGGCACTCGAGCACCGCCGCGCCGCCCCGCCGCGCCGCCGCGTGCCGGGACTCCGGCGCCGGCCGCACGCTCGGCGGGACCAGCACCTCCACTGTGTGCACTTGGTCCCGCGCTACTCGGTCCGAGATCTGACAGACTTCTATAAAGACTTAGCAGCTAGTGCCAGTGAAACGCACACTGTTAGCTCATGCTAAGCACAGAGGATCCACAAAAGTTGCTCCCCGCTACTCCAGTAAGAGATTTAGATACTACCAACATGTCACTGTCAAATCCAGAAGTCACTAAAGCGAAGACTACAATTGGCACTGCGTTTCTTGGGTGTGTAGCCAAGATGCTAATAGTTTCCTCTCAATTGTGAATAAAAGGTTACGAACTGCCTTTATCGCACTAAAAACAAGAGAGTGACAGACAGAGTAAACTAGCGACTAAGCGTTAGCGATTAGTAAATTGGCTAATTGGCTACGTACTCAGAAGTCACAAAAGCCACTGACCAGCTTGTGCGTCTGTTCTCCTCCAATTCAGTTAAAGACACAAGGACCATGACACGAAGACTTACTAGCTTAGTGCCAAGCGTTGGGTTATTTATCACTTGAATCAACGAGTAGCTCTCAACATAATACACAGCCACAAAAGCCACTGACCAGCTTGTGCCACGCCACGCTCGGCACCGGGTTCCCCGCCGCGCGGCACTCGAGCACCGCCGCGCCGCCCCGCCGCGCCGCCGCGTGCCGGGACTCCGGCGCCGGCCGCACGCTCGGCGGGACCAGCACCTCCTCTGTGTGCACTTGGTCCCGCGCCACCCGGTCCGAGATCTGACTGACTTCTATACAGACTTACCAGCTAGTGCCAGTCAAACTCACATTGCTAGCTCATGCTAAGCATAGAGGATCCACAAAAGTTGCTCCCCGCTACTCCAGTAAGAGATTTAGATACTACCTACATGTCGCTGTCAAATCCAGAAGTCACTAAAGCCAAGACTTCAATTGGCACCGCGTTTCTTAGGTATTTACTATGTAGCCAAGATGTTAATCGCTACCGCTCAATTGTGAATGAAAGTCTTAGTAACTTTGTCGCATAAATAAGAAAGAGTGACAGACAGATTAAACTAGAGTGAGACGCTTGATAAATTGGCTACGTACTCGGTAGTCACAAAAGCCACTGACCAGCTTGTGCTTCTGTTCTCCTCCAATTCAGTTAAAGATACTACAACCACGTCACGAAGACTTTCTAGCTTAGTGCCAAGCGTTGGGTTACTTATCACTCCAGTGAATCAACGAGTAGCTCCCAACAGCCACAAAAGCCACTGACCAGCTTGTGCCACGCCACGCTCGGCACCGGGTTCCCCGCCGCGCGGCACTCGAGCACCGCCGCGCCGCCCCGCCGCGCCGCCGCGTGCCGGGACTCCGGCGCCGGCCGCACGCTCGGCGGGACCAGCACCTCTACTGTGTGCACTTGGTCCCGCGCCACCCGGTCCGAGATCTGACAGACTTCTATACAGACTTACCAGCTAGTGCCAGTCAAACTCACATTGCTAGCTCATGCTAAGCATAGAGGATCCACAAAAGTTGCTCCCCGCTACTCCAGTCAGAGATTTAGATACTACCTATCACTGTCAAATCCAGAAGTCACTAAAGCCAAGACTTCAATTGGCACTGCGTTTCTTGAGTATTTACTATGTAGCCAAGATGCTAATCGCTACCGCTGAATTGTGAATGAAAGTCTAAGCATCTTAATCGCACTAATAAGAAAGAGTGACAGACAGATTAAACTAGAGTGAGACGCTTGGTAAATTGGCGGCTACGTACTCAGTAGTCACAAAAGCCATTGACCAGCTTGTGCCTCAGGATGCTTAGCCAAGTTGCCAATCGCTAGCGCTTAGTAGCGTTTCGTAGTTTTCCCTCTCTGTCATCCTTTCATATTGGTGCAATAAAAACAGTTAGCTGCCTTCCGCTTACGATTGACGTTTAATCGTTAGCGATTGGCAACTTGTCTAAGCGCCCTGTTCTCCTCCAATTCAGTTAAAGATACTACAACCACGTCACGAAGACTTACTAGCTTAATGCCAAGCGTTAGGTTACTTATCACTCCAGTAAATCAACGAGTAGCTCCCAACATGATATACCACAAAAGCCACTGACCAGCTTGTGCTTCTGTTCTCCTCCAATTCAGTTAAAGACACAACTAGCTTAATGCCAAGTTTTAAGTTGCTTATCACTCCAATGAGTTGACGAGTAGCTCCCAACATGATATGCCACAAAAGCCACTGACCAGCTTGTGCCACGCCACGCTCGGCACCGGGTTCCCCGCCGCGCGGCACTCGAGCACCGCCGCGCCGCCCCGCCGCGCCGCCGCGTGCCGGGCCGCCGGCGCCGGCCGCACGCTCGGCGGGACCAGCACCTCCACTGTGTGCACTTGGTCCCGCGCCACCCGGTCCGAGATCTGACAGACTTCTATACAGACTTACCATCTAGTGCCAAAACTAGTATCGCCAGCTCATGGCAGTATACATATAAGTGACAAAAGCCATTTTAAAAAGATTTACCAGCTGAATGCTCAGCACAGAGCTCTACATCCAGGAATTTAGACACAAGCGTCTCTGTCACATTAGAAGTCACAGGAGTCAACACCAGCTTGTTCCAATTGACACTGGGTTTCTTACCGCCACTCCAGTAACATATTTAGTAGACGCTACCAACGCCTCACTATCAAGTCCAGAGCGTATAGTCAAGATACTAATAGCTACCGCTCATTTGCGAATAAAAGGTAACTAACTGCCTTTATCGCACTAATAAGAAAGAGTGACAGACAGAGTAAACTAGCGACTAAGCGTTAGCGATTAGTAAATTGGCTAATTGGCTACGTACTCAGAAGTCACAAAAGCCACTGACCACGAACTACGGTACGTACGGCTACAAGCTGCCAAGAGTTAGTTCCAAGCGTTGGGTTACTTATCACTCCAGTGAATCAACGAGTAGCTCCCAACATGATATACCACAAAAGCCACTGACCAGCTTGTGCCACGCCACGCTCGGCACCGGGTTCCCCGCCGCGCGGCACTCGAGCACCGCCGCGCCGCCCCGCCGCGCCGCCGCGTGCCGGGACTCCGGCGCCGGCCGCACGCTCGGCGGGACCAGCACCTCCACTGTGTGCACTTGGTCCCGCGCCACCCGGTCCGAGATCTGACAGACTTCTATACAGACTTACCAGCTAGTGCCAGTCAAACTCACATTGTTAGCTCATGCTAAGCACAGAGCATCCACAAATGTTGCTCCCGCTACTGCAGTAAGAGATTTAGATACTATCCAAAACATTGTTGGTAAACACCTTGATTTTGCCCATTATCGACTACGGTGACGTGTGTTATCCAGACTTAAATGTAGAACTTCTCAACAAATTGGAACGTCTCCTTAATAACTGTATCCGCTTCATCTTCTGTCTTCGGAAATATGATCATGTGTCCTCATTTCGCACACAGCTCTGCTGGCCCCCTATTCGTCACAGGCGTAATACTCGCATGCTCTGCACCTTTTACTCCATTATCAATGACCCAAATGCCCCTGAATATCTTAAATCTTTCTTTCATTTTTATGGTGTCTCTCGTGACCGTGAGCTTCGCTCAACCGGCAACCTTTCTCTTTCTATCCCAGTTCATCGTACGGGCTTTATGTCCAACTCATTTGCCATTCAGGTGGCCCGCCTTTGGAACGGTTTACCTTTTAATATTAGGAAAGCACCGACCAAGTATGCTTTTAAAAAATCTGTGCGTGATTTCTTTTCTGGCAGCTCTAAGAATGATTAGGTATCTGTCTGACAAGTCGTATATTATATGTATATAATATGTATTTATGTGTAGGTATATATATTAATATTGTATGTATATATTTATGTATGTATGTCATAGGTATGTAGGTATTAATAGCTTACTACGTGTTTCCAAATGCACCGCCTACAATCTTTTCTGCTTTACCTTAAGGTTGACTGGTAGAGAATGCCTCATAGCATTAAGTTCGCCTTTTGTACATTAAGCTGTTCTTTTGTGCAATAAAGTCTAAATAAATAAATAAATACTACTAACATGTCACTGTCAAATCCAGAAGTCACTAAAGCCAAGACTTCAATTGGCACTGCGTTTCTTAGGTATTTACTATGTAGCCAAGATTTTAATCGCTACCGCTCAATAGTGAATGAAAGTCTAAGTATCTTTGTCGCACTAATAAGAAAGAGTGACAGACAGATTAAACTAGAGTGAGACTGAGCGTTAGCGCTTGGTAAATTGGCTACGTACTCATCAGTATTCACAAAAACCACTGTGTCCAGCTTGTGCCTCTGAATGCTGAGCCAAGTTGCCAACCGCTGACGTTTAGTAGCGTATCGTAGATTTCCCTCACTGTCACTTTCATATTAGTGCGCTAGTATATAGTTATAGTACATAGTTAGCTGCCTTTCGTTTACGATTGACGATTCAGCGTTAGCGATTGGCAACTTGTTTAAGCACCCTGTTCTCCTACAATTCAGTTAAAGATACTACAACCACGTCACGAAGACTTACTAGCTTAGTGTCAAGCGTTGGGTTACTTATCACTCCAGTGAATCAACGAGTAGCTCCCAACATGATATGCCACAAAAGCCACTGACCAGCTTGTGCCACGCCACGCTCGGCACCGGGTTCCCCGCCGCGCGGCACTCGAGCACCGCCGCGCCGCCCCGCCGCGCCGCCGCGTGCCGGGACTCCGGCGCCGGCCGCACGCTCGGCGGGACCAGCACCTCTACTGTGTGCACTTGGTCCCGCGCCACCCGGTCCGAGATCTGACAGACGTAGTCTCCTGCGTCCTGTTGAAGAAAATGCAACTTAAATAGACGCGCTGTATACTGGTTGTTCATTAAGGGTTGAGGGTTTACTGCCACTATAGGGCGGTGAAATGGTAGCACCGTGGCGTAAGGCAGCAACGAATTATCAAAACAAATACGCGAATTTAGTTTTCTATATAGTATATATTTATTTATAAATTCTTAAAACCGTTACTTTAGGAACATTATTTTTAAAACAAATAAAACAGTTTGTTACAAGTCGTTTCCCATGAAATGATCAAAGTCGTAGTAATCGTCTTTAGTACCAGTGACTTTGCGCCTCTGTTTTAGAGCTCAATCTTCGGTTTGACGACCGTGTATTAGTCGTAATACATTATCAATAAACTTCCAAATAAAATAGAATTTCGACATTTTAGATCCTACCTATGAATAGAACCTATGAATCTGACAGCTGTGTGGACCAGACGCGCGCCGCCTCTGGTGGCAGAAAAAATATCGAAAACGCTCATTCGTCCAAAACAAAAACACTTATTTTATTTTATTTTAAGGTCCCGTTTTTGTCCTTAGAGTACGGGACCCTAAAAAACGTAAAAAGATTAGCGTAAAAATGTATCGGCTTGTAATTTAGATGTTTATCCAAAAATGCATGGTGCCCGGGGGACACATAGATAACATACAATCCTTTTATCATGTACGGGAAAGCTAATATTTCATACCCATTTGTTGGAATCTGATAACTTTGGAATGTACGATCTGCGTATTTTGAATTATTGAATTTCATAGTCGGGTATCCGTTATGAAATACCTAATTATCAGTAATCGGAACCACTCCTGCCTAGCAATGTACCGAGAAGAAGTTTCATAAGTTGCGAAACTTCTATGGAGAATATTCTCGGCAATTTGAATTTTACACGCAATCTAATCATGTCAGAACCGTTGTATATACATGCCTTTTAAGGTATATTTTCTGCCTTGTTTACTCAATTTTATTGAAATACAATATTCTTCTTATCACTTTTTATTACTTACAAGTTCTCACAGAAACATTCTCAATGAAAACTTACTCTAACATTTTCATGAAAATTCTCGGAAATTTCCGAGTATATTCCCGCAATTTTGAGAATGTTTGGCAACTTGTACATTCCTACTCCTGCCACACTGTGTGATCACTATACTAACTTTAAAATAAACTTTATTTATTATGTCATGTTTTTGTTTCAAAAAAATATGTTCGAATGTGTGTAATACAATAGTGTTAAATAAAAAAATATCATATATATAAAAGAAGAAGCTCCCTTATAAAGATGCACGCACAGCCTAAACCCCTGGTCCTATAGACTCCAAATTTGGCACGTAGGTTCCTTTTATAGTGTAGACGAGCACTAAGAAAGGATTTTACAAAATTCACCTTCTAAGGGGTTGAAATGGGGGTCCAAAGTTTGTATGGCGAAATAAGATTAGTTTAACTATTTGATCCGAAACTTCGCAAAAGTATTCTTTAAAGTAATTGAGTAAAGGTATGTTAAAGTTTTTTTGAAAATTTAACCCTCGGAAAAAGGTAAAAAGGGTGACGAAGTGAAAAAATCAAGTTGGGTATCGTTTCTATGGTTTATCGGGACGTAGATCACGAATACAATAACGATTTTTAATTTTAACGCGGCGGACGTGAAATACTATGTACACGGTTATGGTGTAATGGGGGTAAAATTCGAAAAATATCAATATAATTTTATTATTTATCTTTTATCTATATATATAAAAGAAGAAGCTCCCTGACAAAGATGCACGCACAGCCTAAACCCCTGGTCCTAGAGACTCCAAATTTGGCGTGTAGGTTCCTTTTATGGTGTAGACGAGCACTAAGAAAGGATTTTTCAAAATTCACCTTCTAAGGGGTTGAAATGGGGGTCCAAAGTTTGAATGGCGAAATAAGATTAGTTGAACTATTTTATCCGAAACTTCGCAAGAGTATTCTTTAAAGTAATTAAGTAAAGGTATGTTTAAGGTTTTTTAAAAATTCAACCCCTGAAAAAGGTAAAAAGCGTGACGAAGTGAAAAAATCAAGTTGGGTATCGTTTCTATGGTTTATCGGGACGTAGATCACGAATACAATAACGATTTTGAAATTTAACGCGGCGGACGTGAAATACTATGTACACGGTTATGGTGTGATGGGGTAAAATTCGAAAAAAAACAATACAGTTTTATTATTTATGTTCATTTCTGATTCTAAAGATTCCAAATTTAGCGCGTAGGTTTCTTTGAGGGTGTAGGGGTGCTCTAAAAAAGGTTGAGTCGAAATCCACTCCTTAGAGGGTGCAATGGGGGTCCAAAGTTTGTTTGGCGAAACAAAGTTAGTTAGACTATTTGTCCGAAACTTCGTAGGAGTATTCTTCAAAGTAATAGAGTAAACATATGTTGCAGGATTTTTGAAAATGTAACCCCTGAAAAAGGTAAAAAGGGCGATGAAGTGAAAAAATCAATTTGGGTATCGTTTCTATGGTTTATCGGGACGTAGATCACGAAAATAATAACGATTTTAAAATTTAACGCGTCAGATGTGTAATACTATGTACACGGTTATGGTGTGATGGGGTAAAATTTGAAAAAAAAACAATAGAGTTTTATTATTTATGTTCATTTCTGGTTCTAGAGATTCCAAATATAGCGCGTAGGCTTCTTTGAGGGTGTAGGAGTGCTCTAAAAAAGGTTAAGTCAAAATCCACTAATTAGAGGGTGCAATGGGGGTCCAAAGTTTGTATGGGGAAACTATTTAAACTCTTTTATCCAAAACTTCACAGGAGTATTCCCAAACATAAATGACTAAAGAGATGTTTTAGGGTTTTTGTGAATTCAACTCTTGAAAGTGGTAAAAAGGTTAACAGTAAAAAAACAACATGGTTATCGTTTCTATAGTCTATCGTGTCGCTGTACAGAGGTGTACGTGAAATACCATCTCCTCTTTTATGGTATCATGGGCTTG